>JBBPQZ010000408.1:0-16289 GCA_038092795.1 Boletus rubissimus
CGCTATTCAACCATCTCGCGCTATTTGGATCCAGTTTGTGATTGACGCCCCCCATTTTCATGTTGACTTTTAACGCCACATTTGCAAAGTACTGCGGACTACTCTTGCGAATTTTGGAGGATTGAACGCAAACAGTCGCCACGTCCAGGTAGACGTCGCAAAGATGCTTCAACCCGTCGTATATGGCCTTGTCAGTATTGGACAGCATGACAAAGAGTAAAGTAGGCTTTGGTTTGACAGTCAGGAGCGTATTTCTGATGCTATCGATAGCCGCACGCCTCATGGGATCGGACCGGTCTTTGCGTGGAAGTTGGGCTGTAGTATAGGTCGGGTCGCTAGTGACCTGCATTCCGCTCGTGTTACACATGCTGCGGAAGCCAGACACAACTTGGTGAAGGTCTGGGTCTGTCGAACCAGCGAATTCATCTCTACCGCCGTCCTTGATCACAAGAACTGTCCACTTCTCCAGGCGTGTACCGACAGCGAACTTGACCCCTCTGAGATTCCAGGAGGCTCTGTCGTCGATGGAAGCCTGACTAGACTGGTACTTGATTCCAGGCTTGGGCAAGATGCGCCCAGGGACCACCGCCATGTCCGGACCAACGCTCACGCCAAAAGACTGGAGTTCCGGCCCGGCCACCTTCAGTCCGAGGTGGGTAAGACCCTGGTTGACGATCGCCTCCCCATTCACATTAGGAGGTTGGCACGCTACAGTAATCATTTCAGCAGTATGTTCATCCGTCAGTTTTCCGCGGAAAGGCTGATCCGGAAGTATTTCGCAAACTTCTGCAGGCAAGTAGTTTGTCTTTTGACCACCGACGTCGACGAGCTGCAAATCAGGGTGTTGGAGCCGAATGTTGTATTCTTGAAGAAAAATGTTCAGAGAATACTAGGGAAAGGAGTTACAGGTAAACTTACTGCGTTTAAAATATTCTTCTACACTAACTCGGCCATATTCAGGAGTATCAAACGTATACGTCCTCGCATTGTGACGTGCAAGTTTCTTAACGGTCTTCCGATATCCAAGATGGGTAGTCTTGATCCTTACACTCTTGCAGAAGACTTCCATCCGTGCACCGAATGAGGAGTCCCGGAACTCTATCATCGCGCGCGCCAGATTACCAGGGACATAGAAAGCTGTCGTGCAAACGTTGACGTTCACCATAAGCTGCTTGTGAGCTGGCCGAATTGATGAGTAAAAGCCCTTCCACGCCTCGAGGCCACCACCCAGCCTGGACGGCGCGGCCGCAGCACGGAAGAAATACCGATTTCTGCCGACCATGACACCTGTCCTTCCTGGGGTAGACGCAAGGATGATGTTCAAGGCAGCAATGACGGGCAATACGTCGTAATTCCGAAACTGAGCTTGACCCGCTAGGTGGCTATGGCATGTCAGACTACCATTCAAAATCGCAGGAAACGTAAGTTAACAAGTACCTCACGAGGTTTGAAGTGTCAATCTCTTGAATGAATTTAATCGTGAGCGTATACTCCTTGCCACCTTGCTGGGCGGGACCACTTTCCTCTTCATCATAGTACGGAACCTTGATCGTTAGGGGTTGAGGTAACAGGAAGGCAGCGATGAGTTTGGCACTGCTGTCGTGCGCCACCTTGCCTGTCATACCAACTTGTTTCCATGCCGTTGTTTGCTCGGCAAGCTGGTAAATACGCCTTTTCACACGCCGGACGGCAGTTCCCGCCACAGGAGTGATGGCTACATCATACTCGTACAAGGGGCCTTTGGGCACCCGCACAGGAAAGAAGTTCGTGCGAAGCTTGATTTCCCTTCCATCCGTCCCAAAGTCTGGACGCAAGGGCATGCTGTCAGAATCAGCGCTTGGACGTGATGCCGGAAATGTGGCGACGAGCGCCTTGTCTGAGTCATCCGCAATACGTCGGTCGATAGCTGCAGGTCGCCCAAGCATGAAGACCCTATAGGAGAGGGTTTACTGCTACGCTCGTGAGACGAGCGAAACACATACCCTCCTCGGGCCCTGGGCGCACCACGGGCACGAAATCCCCTGCCGCCGCGATCGCCACCTCGAAAAGATGGAGGGGGACCTCCACGACCACGGGGGTCAGGAGATCCCCGCCCACCTCCTCCGCCACCACCGCGTCCACCACCTCTCCCTCGGTCGAAACCACGTCCTCTGTTGCTCATTGATGTAGTAGAGAATGTAAGGGTGCGGATGCAGAAGAGCCCCTGCTAGCATCCGCGTTTTCCCAGTCACGTTGATGCTGTGTCTTGGCTTGTGGCTCAACTTGGGCAATAATTGCCACATCCTCAACAGCACTTGACGCCCGCGCTATCTTATCTTATCTGACTGATTAGACTCGGGGTTTTTGATAAAAGACATGCAAAAAAATCGTCCACCTAAAATTTGACCTCGCGTACCGACTTGAAACAACCATGATTACTGATACAGCCAGCGTCGATGCTTTGAGAGGACTACACCTGATGGCACTATCAACAAATCAGAGGTGGAAAGAAGTGCGAATGTTACCAAGAAGCACGCTACGTGCTACAACAGATTCACCCAATAGTCTGGAGTGAAGGTAGGCACGACTTAACATGTGTCGAACCCGGTACATCTCCCATCTTCTGCGCTGGGCTGCACTCCGCAACATTAAATCGGGATAAATGTATGTCTAGAATAGGATGTTGGGGATAGATCGAAAATGCCGTCGGCCGTGGCGATTCAAGTCGAACGGGCGTGCAGTACTGGTCAAGCTAGCTCCTTGGACGACGGAGAGGGCAGTACGGAATAGAAATGGGCTTTCGAAGTAGATGAGAAGGGAATCCTGAACTTTACTCGAAGTTATCAACATTTGGATCTACTTCATCGATACAAGACATGTCAAACTGAGACCGTCTCTGAATTGGACAGTCCGGGGGCGAGTCTATAGGGGCGAGTCCGGGGACATGCTAGCCGGCCACGGCAGAAGTCAAAGTTGAAACGGGGTTTAAATTGTCAGCCACCAATCTGTCTCTTATTGCCACTCCGTGATTGCTTCCCTAACGGAGCAACGACTATCTACTTAATACGACATCGTTATGGGTTCATCGACATCTTGAACCCTCCCAGGATCTGGTTCTGTATCACGGTTAACAGCGCATACAATGTTTCGATGCGCTAGCAGGGTGTCAATTCGTCTGATGCTCGAGAGACATAGAGCTTACCGGGATTGGAACGTTCCTCTCACGCGCCATTCTTACAACTTCGCCGAAAATGGCCTCGACCTCGATGGGACTCGCATTTCTATAGTCAAGAAGCATACTAGGAAGTTGGTTTGCCTCGGGACTGGTGTGTAGAGCAGCCGTACGCGACATCGCTCCCGCAGCCAAGCTGGACGGGAGACCGCCTTCCTCATCTGGCCAGCCCATCGCACGACCTTTCGGAGGACTGATCGTCAGAATGGAAACATACAAAGACGTGATCATCCCTAGACTGACCTAATGCAACCATCTCCTCCAAGATCGATTGCAGCACCGGTAGCGTTTCTTCCCGCACGAACCGCTCCGTGACCGGTGCTACATACGGTGTATAGGAGTGCCCCTGCCCTTCGTCTGAACTGCCTGGTGGCGGCCGGAACATCGCTGTTAGAGGTGAGTTTGTAAGTGTTGAGAAAGACGAGAAGGCGATGTTCCAAAACGTCTTCGCGAACTTGTGACGTTGTATTTCCGGCACTATAGTCAACTCGGTACCTCCCGCTTCTAACATGTCACCAAAATCGCGCAAGATCGCAGATTCCGCTTCCGTGTTAGATGTCGTCAGATGATCTCCGTGCCTATAGATCCCGATTGTTACTCTATCCTGTTAGAACGAGACCGAGCGCGTGAATCAAGCGAAGCGGAACGAGTGCGATGCAGAATACAGGGGCAGGTACTTACAAAGTGGTTATGCGACACCTGGTTCTTCCCCACAAGGTTTGTTGCGATCCATACGACAGTGCTTATAATCTTGGGATCTCCTCGGGAAAGAGACTTTATGCAATCGTACAGGTCCCGCTCGACGCCGAGGCCGTTCTGCAATAGTACGTATGTCGGCTGGGTATGCTTACCTGTGTAAGGTGGTGACAAGAGCGCATCTAGCACAGACGGTGTCTTCACGACCTCTGGTATCGCTTTTGTGGTGAGCACGACATGAGAGTATTGTCTATCCGCAGCCTCCGTGACCGACTTGACCACTATCAAGTATATGGTAATATGAGCTGAATGTATCGACATGGATGGGTGGGATGTTCACGTACATCGATCTGGTTGCCATGCCGCAATATCGCCGTATTTCTTACTCTGGATGTCCATTCCGTGTTCTGGTCGTGCCACCGGTCTCAGATAATCGGCATATTCCAGCAAACCGGCCATCGAACTCCACTCACCGCGAACGGCATCATAATTGCTCCTAGCTACAACGGTCACACGTGCTAGACCGCTACGTTTGAGGATGTGAGAGTCTGGTATGAAAGGGTGAGCCAGGTCGGAGTTGAGAATTGATTCTTACAGATGGAACCTATCGCCCCAAATCCTACGACGAGAACATCCTTTACGGCTGTGGACATGGCTCGCACTGGCACTGGCGATTGTACGGCTATAGATTCCACGATAAGCGCGCACACTTTCATGTTGGACGAGGTTGCCGAAGAGCTGAATCACTTACTGTAATCACTGACTTGGACCAGACTCGGTGATGCTCAAAAGGAAGAGGATCGACTCTTCTGCTAGGCTTGGGGAGGTGTACAATCATCCCACCTACCCGATATGACCAGTCATGTGTTTTGATCAGCTTCGATTCTCATCTGTACTTCCATTTCCATTTCTGAATGGTCCGCCTCGCTTATGGGCCGGCGGCAGGCTAGTACAAGTACGGTAGAGAGGAACGGAAACCGAGGACTTGTCATGTTGGCGAGCGACCCAGTATCAGCAATTGATTGGGCCTGACTCCGACTCCGCCGCCTGAGGCCTGAAGGTTGAAGCCTGAGCGCTTGAGCTGTCAGACAACCGCGCATCAATCAATTACACAACCTGGACTTCGCGACGGACTCATCAATGATCAAACCATGATACAACTTTCCCAGTTTGCATCGGGAGTTTCAAGGATCATTGCGGTGCAGGTCACTTGGATTTAGCCGAGAACCTGGTAATGACCAGTCCCCAGCCACCATGAGGCTGAGTCAGAGAACCAATGGTACGAACATCGGCGGACAAGGGGGATCTATCAATCCCGCAAACAGGATTAGATTACCACACGCTATGCAGCGCAGCAGGCCTCCGAAATATATAGTCGAGAAACGAGAGCGAAACGTAGACTGTTGTACATGAGTGTATTTTACCGTCGCAAGAAAGTGAAATCCACAGAAACACGTATGTGGCGCTTTTGCAGAGGGTAAAGTGTGGATCCGATGTGTCAATGTCAAGGGCAAAAGAGCATGCCCAAGCGTTGGGGGAGACGGCACTCTAGAGCGGATGGGGAAAAAAAGTACGACCGCGAGGCTTGGTAAGCATATATTGTAGTTACCGTGCTCGCGCCTTCTTCTCCCGATATTCCACACTAGCGTACCAAGCACCGCCTGCTAGTGTGAGCAGGATACCCAATGCGTTCATCGCCGATATCGACAAATTGAAGATGCTGACCGCAAGGATAATGGATAAAACCTGCTTTACGTTTCCTATCCATGACTTATCAGCATGATGTCATCCAACCCGCTCAGGGGCCGAAGAGGTTCAGGGACCGGGAAAGCGTACCTGCGACGGTCATGCTCAGCGGGCCAGCTTTCTTGTTTGCCGTAAAGCTAACGATATTAAGACCAAACGCGATTGCTCCATTGAGACCCAATGCAACAGCCGTCCAGGGCGTCAACTCTTGGGTACTCCAATGCCGTACTTGCTCCAGTTCCCCGGTCATGTATGATAGCATCACACACTGAATGAATGCCAAGGGGGCCATACGTGTCAAGAGATCAAGGGGGTGTAGCTGAAGGCGCGGCGGAACCAGGTAACGGAATGTTGATGGAGATTGAGAAGATGGCGATGACTGAAGAATACTCGTATAGATGGTTTTGATGGCTGCTAGCAAGGTCCCCAGCAATGTTAGAAGGAAACCGGAAGTAGTGAAATAATAGTCGCCGTAGGTCCTATTATAGAACAGCGTGTTATCAGATAGATTTTCTACAAGGACTTATTAATGACGTACGCGAAGCCCACGCCAGCGATGACGGGGACCAGGGAAGCAATCTTTTGCCTACTAGTCCGGGTACCGAACAGAAACATCGAAAGGAGAAGAGTGAATATCGGGGTGGCCGCTCGGACGACCTGGTGGAACTACAGAATACAATTGTAGGTTCAGATGAAGGGACATGAGGCAACCATTAGGACTGACGGGGATGGTGACCAATTCCAGGGATAGGTTGCTGACTGCGATGTTAACAGTGTACAATAAACTGAAAGCGAGCAGTGCCATGTTGTCTGCGCCGGTCAATTTGGCGGGCACGTACACTCCGAGACGTAAAAGGGCGAAGCCACCGATGGACCCACAAAGGGCATGCAATGCAGTGAGGGCGTATCCATACGGGAAGTGGATGAGTACTGCCTTGTTATACAAGGTGAGCCCCAAATTGAAGCAGAAGTAGAGAGCGAGCCAGAAAGGCTGGGAATGGTAGAACGAGTCTGTTCGGAAGTCTTTGTTGTTAGCGTCGGCTCTGTGGGGTATTGTAGTGTAGGCATGGGATGGCGAGGGCAACTCCCAAGGAAATGTGTAAGGGATGAGACGAGTATAGGATGGGAGAGACGAGTGTGGGACGACCTGTATACCTTGACTGTCCTCAAATTTCACTGGGGCTGGGAACGGGGAGTCCGAGCGTGAGGAGCTAGTGATGCCATAGTCAAAGTACACTCGACGGGGAGTCTTCTTCTCCTTGCTGGACTGCAAGTGAGGACCTGCATTCAGCCTGTGGTCGTAGCTGTAGAGCAAGTGTCGATCTGATGCAACAGAGACGGGTGAATCTTTGCTGGAAGAGTCACTGTCTGAGTCTAAGGAATCATGGGGTCGGTACGCGTCCTCGTACGTAGAGGTCAAGAACTGGTCTGGTGTGACAAACAAACCAGTTGGGGGGAGGTAACTGGCGTGGGGGGATGTTGGGAAAGGGAGCTCGTCGATGGAGGGGAACATTGAATTGGGGGGGGGGGGTGTGGAACGAAGCCTCGCTGTGCCTGCGGTCGAAGGCAATGATTTGTAGTTTAAAAGAGGGTAGACACGTGCATCAAAGACGAACGAATAAGTTAATCTACGAGAAGTAACACTGTTGGCGTGGCGAGAAGGACGATACCAACGGAGCTAGCTGCGACGGTAATATACATGACACACACCAATTACTCCTTACTTTCACACGCGGCACCATACCATAACTGACCCCAATTCGGGTATGGCCGATCCTAGTTATGGTTACCTAGGTATCACAAATACTACAGTTATTTTTGGACTCTTCCAGAATCCCGTAAACTACAGTATGAAGGGGTAAAGGTCATCTTCACCGTGCACGTGACGTGGTATTGACGACGACATATAATTCATCAAATAAGGTCCCGATGCGCGCCGTGGCAGGCTGACAGCGGTCCCTCTATTTGCATTGACGCGGCAGATGTGGCACCCGACTTGGAAGGATGGCTAGGATGTGCTCACCCACAGCAGATGTGCACATTGCGAGCGGGGTGTGCAGTGTCGACGGCATGTCACCTATACCCGCACCCCCATCAGCGAGGGGAGTCCTTGGCCGAAAACCCGGTTGTCAAAGGACCAGTGGGGAGTGGCGTGGGAAGTTTGAGGCTCATCCAGCATGGGCGAGTGGCGCGTCTCCCTGTCCAGTACCGTCTGTATTTGTCACAGCAGGGGACCCAATGCCCTCCTCGACGCGTCCAGCAACACCAGATCTCAGCAATGTGCCCCAAAGTTCAAAACATATCATGTCGGACGCGGAACCTGCTCCTCAAGACCCAAAGAAAGCACGCAGAAACTCGTCAGCCGAGCCCAGCACCAGACGCGATTCCAATCGTGACACGAAGCGCCGGAAGAAGAGGAAAAAGAAGGCACCCGTAGTGAGCGCAGGGCCTTCCAAGAATGAGGCTACACAGAGTCGACCGGATGAACACTCGCGCGCTCCATTGTCCGCGCGGAACCAAATCATTAGATTCACTTCGGCCCCTCCCGAGGCCGATTTACCAGCCAGCGTTCCTGCCGAAAAACTTCCCTCACAAGCGCCATCATCGAAGCTGGCTGGTAAAAGCCCAGAAAGTTCTTTGCATGCTCTGGACGATATTACCGGACATCAAAGTCAAGCAATGCCATCCACTCCAGTACGTCCCATGAAGTCACTAATTCGCTCTGCAATGCCTATCCTCCAAACAGAGAGACGAGAACCTGGCTGTCCCGGCGGATAGAGCCGTTCCTAAGCCTTCCGCTAGTTCACTGGTGGATAAAGTAGCTCAACTCGAGACGGAGCTCGAATCCAAGAACAATGTCAGTAATCGTCTCTTGTTGTGTTCCATGATCAGTCTCCCGACTCCTTTTCAGTTGATTGCATCCCATCAAGCACTCCTGAACCAAGTTCAGCAGGCTGTCACCTGTCAGGTCTGTTTGGATCTGATGTATAAGCCCTATGCACTCGCTCCCTGTGGCCACCTCGCCTGTCATAGTTGCCTTGTCAATTGGTTCACAGCCCCCCCGCCCGACAACCGACCGGCCCCCCCAGCCATAATGCGCAGGAAAACGTGTCCGCATTGTCGTGCCGTTGTACACGAGCGCCCCGTGGAAGTATGGGGTGTAAAGGGTATTGCACAAGCAATGGGCAAGAGTGGACTCTTACCGAACCAGTTACCCACTCTCATCGAGGCCTCTGAGGGTCTGGACGCGAACGCCGATCCTTGGAAAGGTATATTTCCAAAGTCAGGTGCTGCTGGCCATCGTGGATTCCCATGGTTTTTCCCAGGTGCTGATATTGATGACGACGACGCTCATATTGCTGATATCGCACCACGTGGCGAGGACATTGGGATGCTTGATATGGAAGACGGCGGGATCTATCGCTGCCTTGACTGTATGCATGAGATATGGGATGGTGTATGCAGCAGCTGTGGACGCGTCTATCCGGGGCACAGACCTGAAGAAGACGATGAAGACGATGAGGGAGACCCGGTGGGATGGCTTGAGGACCAAATTGGCGCTGAGGAGGTCGATGTAGCAGATGATCCTGGTTGGATGGGTTTGGAGGACGGGGAGGCAGATGATGGTGACGACATTGACGACTGGCGTCCCTTTTCTCCTTGGCGACGCCAATTCCATATGTTCAGAGGACCCTTTGGTTTCTTTGGCACTATCCACGTTGACGAAGAAGACGACAAGGAAGACGACGATGACATGTATGGTCGGGTAGACGATCTTCGCTCCCCTGATGAAGGTGAAGAGAGCGGGGACGAGGGCTATGAGAGCAGCTTCATCGACGACGACGAAAGAAGTGGAATTGCTGAACTTGTGGACGGCCCTCGTATCTATGAAATTGGCGATGAAGACGAAGGTGAAGATTACAGCCCCGATCGACGTCCCCATATTGTCGACCTGGTTTCCGACGACCACGAAGAAGACGAGCACAAAGGGTTCGACGTCCCCGAGCCCGGATGGGCTGGACGTAGACATACCGCTATTGTTGTCTCGTCGGACGAGGAAGTCGACGGAGATGAAGATGGAGATGATATGGTCCCTTCAAGGCAGCGTTCGCATAACCAACGTCAGAGACGTTGTGGAATAGTCGAGTCTGATCCATGATGCATGATGGGGAGGACGCATAAGTACTGGAGTGACGGATAGATATATACAAGTCAGTCTACATTCCGACTAGGGTTCTACGATCGTTGTCGCATAGAGCCGAATGTCTCCCTCCATACCGCTGGCTATCATAGCCTAAGTCATGTTTTTTTATCTGGGTCAGTGGCAGTGCTAGTGATCATAGCCGCGACTAAACCTGCCTGGTACTGGGTCCAGACACGGAACTTGGTCCCGTATGACCGTAACTCTTGGCATAAACAAGCTACGCACAGCGAAAAACGGCCCATCGTTTTGCAGGTACATACAGTAGACTTTTTCGTACTGTACTCATCCCAAATTTTGACGTCGGCTACTAGGTTCTTCGTAATATGCGTTATCCAAGAGTCTATTTCTCGTAGCGCGGGCTGGTGGCGCATTGTGTTGGCCCCACCGGCCTCACTCCCACAACGTGTATCACTCCTCCGCATCTTCACGCCGCACACTCGTGCCCCTGCTGTGCAATGTGTACGAACGCTGCCATGCATAAGGGTGCGCGTCCCGTTGTTTCCAACTGCTTCATACAAGTGCTCACATTCACTCCCTGCGTTTCAAATCCTTGCCAGACCCAACACCAGAATTCGATTGCGTAGCCTCTGCGCCAATCGCACCGACCATCTCCTCCACTTTCATCTATGCGCACAAAGACCAACAGCAGAACCCAACGAAGTCCATCGACTGGCACAAATCCAAGACCACCACGCGCTGACGCGGTTCAATGGATCTTTTCATCAAATCTACCTCACCGCAGGAGCTCAGCAGCGCTCAGTGTGGATCTCAACCGACGAAATTTTTTCGGCATGAGCGATGTATTCGGTGTCCTCTTCAATGTATGCTTGTGCCGCGTTGTCTACTTTCATGAAGTCTGATTGGACCATCCATGACCCATCCAGCCCTCCGAGACCGCGCGCTCGCTGACGGAATCCAGGCGCCTGCTTGAGGAAGCACGTAAAGAGATCATCGAAGAACGTGAGCTTCCGCGACTACGCATCAAGCATGCGATTACACGTCTGCCCGAATTTTTACCTCGGGAAGCCGAATTGCGGGTTATCGAGCGTGCCCTGGAAGGCGACCCGTCGTTTACGGTCCTTTTTGGCGCCAGTGCCGTGGGCAAGGTATCTTTTCTTCCCGACGTCTTTGTTTTTACTCGGAGATCCTCACCAAGTTTATTCCTGCGCATATAGACTGCTCTTCTCCGCGAAGTGCTTTCGCGTGATAGGTTCCATGTTCTCCACTTCGACCTTCGAATTCCGGGCTTCGCGGACGTTAGTAGTCTCTATATGAGCCTTAGTCAACAGATGGAACGATACTTTGAAGACGTTTCGACCAACATGCCCGGATTCGAGGAGTTTCGAAGAGAAGCATGCGCATTCAAGGTACGGGTTCTGGTCTAATGAGCAGGAGTGAGTGATGCAAGGGCACTGATCGAGTCACTTCTTCATAGCATGACCGCCTTGATGTAGAGCGAAGGCTGTCCGAAGCACCCATGGGTAGCGTGGGGTCACAAGTGCGGGCAAGCGACATCGCCCGGCTCATGGAAATGTTCCAAGTAAGACTGTTACTACTTTGCCTATCACAGTACCGACAAGTTCAAACACCGCAGTATTCCCTTGTGAGATACGCTGAATTCGAACCCCCAGAAGATGTCAATGAACTCAGCCACCAAGGGCGGAAGGAATCAGATATATCATCCGAGCGAACTCATGTGAACAATTCCTCTCCTCTCCTCAGGAGCCGGTGGTTCTTCAAGCGTGCTAAGAGAGGAAGCGAAAGTGCTCGCGGGATGTCGTCTTCTATGATTAAAGAGCCTGAAAAGCCTTCCAAGAAGATACCAGTATTATTCTTCGATGAAGCACATAAACTGTATGGTTCACTTATACAGGAAGTCTTCCACTCATTCTCATCGTCGGTAAACAGGCCGTCCTTGGTTCAGTCGACAGAGACCATCAAGTGTCTGCTGGATTCGATGCTTGTTCTGACGAAACAAGACCGACTGTGTCATGTCGTTCATGCTACTAGTGATCCATTCTACCAAAACTGGCTGCGCCAGCTCAATGTTGTACAACACTGTAAGCTCGTCACGATCGATGACTGCTCGAGAAGCGAGACCCGAACGTATTTCTTGGAACGTATATTGCCTCGTGTCCCAGAAGCACTACGGGCTACATTATCTTTCGACGTATTGTATGAGGCGTTCGGTGGTAAGCTAGCGCATTGGCAAGACTACATTAATGAGTATAGTGAGTTACTGCTTCGTTAGTGTTCGTCGACTTCCTCACCTTCATCATTCCCAGTTAATGCCGGCGGAAACCTCGACAGTGCGTATCCATACCACAATACGCTTCAGTATTACTAACACTTATGGATCAGTCAAACAGAGTTCGCCTTTCCTTCAAGCACATGCTACTCTAAACCTGCATATCGTCCACTCTTCTCAGCTAATGTCTGCACGTGACCCCACGACCCCATCTACCCCAGGTCCTCGGCCACGATCCAGCGGCCCAGAAGCTCTTCATGCTGGCCTTGGTCCTGCTGGGTTCAAATCCTATTCGCCTCGGGACGCGTCTTCGATCGAAGACTACTCTGCGGATTTCAGCGCAATGCAACTCCTCAAAGTCATGAGTAAACTCAGCCAGCCCGGGACGCAGCACCTTCCGTACTTCCTGCTCTGTCGGGAAATTGGTGTGCGTGCAGTGGATGGGATGATCAAAGGAAAGGTGCTAAATCTGCACTGGACCGAGGCGGTCGGGCGAGAGGTGGAGATTCCTGTTATCAGTGCCCCTGTGTCACCCATCCCGATGACGCATCGCGTCTTGAGCAATAGCTCTTACGTAGGCGGAGCTAGCGCGACCGTCGGCGTTGAGTCGTCGGAAGACGGCGAAATGGTGATGATGAATCCGGTCAACTTGTCGACGAGGGATCTGGGGCAGATCGACGAGGGCGACGAACACGAAGTCATTGGACCGAAACTGACGCCCCTCACCCCTATCATGCGCTTTGCCATGCGCGAAGTCGTCCAAGAATACGAAGACGTTCGGACAGTCTCCGAGTACGCCTCGCTCAACGATCCTGACGAGTATTAAACCCGTGGAGCCGGCCTCGCATCCCTATTCATTTGCTGTTCATTGGTTTAGGACTCCGTGTCCGTGCGTGATATCTATCTATTTTTGCACGATACCTGGTTGCTATCATGTTCGCTTATATCATTGTACTACGTTTCAAGTCCATTACTGTAGACCTTGTGTCGCTGATTCCGCAGTTTCCTCTGTGTAGTTCTTACGTTTCTGCAAATCTGACATCCGCAGTCGTCTCGAGCCAAGCGAGCCACTTCCTTAGATACGCACCGCCATGTTGGACTGTGGACGAGTCTCCGACAATGCACTGTCAATGATTAATGAAGGTGTGAGTGCTGATGCGTCTTGATAATAGTGGACGTGTGACGACATACGAGATGTCTCTTTGCTCGCGTCATGGCCACTGGGATCAATCAATATAGATGACAGATGACAGATCTCAAACTTACCATTCATTCGGCGTTTCTCCTTCAAGAAGCCTACTTCGCGCTGTAAACCCACCGATCTCAGTTCAGATCACAACTCGATACTTAGTGACAGTGTATATGGAGATTCGGACCTTTTCATTGCTTCGTACGAGGCTGATAATCACAACATCCTTCTCGCGCCCTTGCATACCGTCCACTGTGCCGATCTCAAGTTCTGGGCCATATTCAGGACGCAGCAAGGAACTGAGGAGCGTGACCTGAGCTTGATACCTATGAAGGGACAAGTCGAGAGTTTGACGGGTGGATCAAGACGTCACTTTTGCTCATACGCACGGGGTAACGATCGCTATCTGGGAGGGATACAAGCCTGCTTCCACCTGTTGCACGGAGATGAGCATAATGATCGGGATAAAATTCGTGCTAGTCTCAACGCACGAGCTTCTCCGTCCACCCTCTGACCACCGAAGCCTCATTCTCGTTACAACGACTCCCTTCATCTCCGTCCCCTTCTAGTCGTTCGTAGTACTCGCACCCAGCTGTGTCGAAGAAGACGACAGGGCTACCAAGGGTTTCTTTGATGGTCTCTTCGTCCCTTGTCTCGGTAAATGACCTCGTGTTCGGCAAATCAGAGAGTAGACGTGAGGATACCGAGTCATGCGATTTCAGCTTGGACGCATAGAGGGTGTTCGATGGAAACTGGCAAATTTGAGCGTGCATCCTCCGGGGATGGTGAGTAGGGCAAGAGCGGACGCAAGGTTGGTGCGTACCGATATTGGACGTTGAGCAAGCGCTTGATTCCAGGGCCGTACATTCGCTCAAGGCGGTCGAACAAGGTCGTCTCGAGAGTCCGCGGCGGACGTAAACCAGAACGTCTAGCAGGCCTTTTCTTCGATGGTTTGCTCGGGTTCTCTGCTGCATCTGCTACAGATACCATGGTCTCCTCTGCGACAACTAGGTCACCGTGTATCGATTCTGATTCCGAATCAGAACTAGTCTCTGAAACCGAGTCAGTCACATCGTCCTGCGTGTTGTCCGCCGAAGAGGCTTTGCTCTCATCTGGCTTGGAGAGCTTCGTTGACGCTCCCTTGCTCTCTGAGTCATTCTTACATTGCTTCTCCGACAACTTTGCTTGCTTGCTTTTCGTTTCATGCTTGCCTAGAGATAGGATGGTAGGGGGTAGTTGCATGGGGTCGCCTGCCAGAATCAACTTCCTTCCCTTGAATATGGGGACCCAGCACACCTAAAATACCAGGAGTTCAGCAGTCAAAGAAGTGTCTATGATTGCGCATACCGCTTCGACGGCTTGAGTTGCCTCATCGATGATGACCACATCAAAAGTATGATCTTGTAGCTGTCTTCCGCCGGCAGAATGGCAGGTGGCCAGGACAATCTGTGTACGTGGTTAATCACAATCGTTAATTGTCTGGAAGTGAGGTTGGTGTGTACCTGGGACTCTGAGAGGACCGCCTTCACAACCCCGCCCTCTCTCTGTCGATACCTGAGGTACGTGCCAATCAGACTGACGGGTATCACAGAGCAGCAGACACACACCCACTCCTTTCTGAGCGCACGTACGTCCTCCCACATTTTCTTGCGTTCGGATCCACGCGGTTTCTTTGCTCCCTTGCCTTTTCCTCTCCCGGAAAGAGTGTCAAGAGTAGCATCGAGCTCTGCCTTTACATCCTTGGCGAGTGCCGCCTGATGGAATGCTGGTTAACGCATCTTCGAGAGGAAAGATACCGACGAACCTGATCACTCCGGCCAGACTTGACCTCTAACGTCGCAGCGAGAACATCCTCACGTGCCATAACTCTCGCTGGATGACCAATTCGCGTCATTTTTAGTGGTGTCCCCTTTCCTTTCTCTGGGGGAAGGAGAGCAAGAAGCCGTTCGAGGATGTTATCGACGGAAAGGTTGGAGGCCCCGCATACGAGCACGCGGATCGGCTTCTGGTCTGGTGGGTTGGACGTGAGCTGACGTATGATCTCGATCAGTGTGTGGGTTTTTCCTGTGCCTGATTCTACGTTGATATGAAGACAAGAGTTAGAATAGCGATGGAACGTACCTGGAGGGCCATGGATACATGCGACTTCCGCGGCCTCAAGAGCGAATCGGACGGCTGCCTTCTGGCTTGGATTGAGCGATTCGTTAAAGAATGCAATGTCTCCAAGTTTGGAGGGCTTGGAAGGCGGCGACATTCCGAGCAACACACGGATGAGGGGTGTGAGTTCATAGTTTGTCCTATCATCTGGCTGATGAAGTACGATCAGTGCATTCCACAGGAATACGTGTCTGTGGCGAAAGAGATCACCTTTCGCGTGGAGGGTATCGCAATCTTCTCCAGGTGATCGATAGCTTTGTCCATCCTGGAAACAGCACCTCAGGACGTGACAGTGCACAGAAAGCGGCTCTCTTTACCGATCGTAGGTGACGCTGTTTGCGAGCTTGACGACACGACATCTCTCTGGCAAATCAAGATCAGCATCGCCGGATTCAGGAGGGTCCACAGCAATAACAATGCGCGTGTCAGTAACCTGTTGAAACAATCAGGACGCGGTTGGAGAGAGCGTAAGTGATGATACAAACTTTGTACACCACACCCTCCGGAGCAGTGGAACTTTTCGTGTTTGAATCACTGGGCTGTACTTTCTTCCCTTTGCTGCCCGTCTTTTTCTGCGTGGTTGAGACGTTCTCTTCGATTCGGGCGAGATCTCCGGGCCTGCAGACACGCTATTCAGGTTCCATGAATGATACGATAGTGTTAGCAAATACGACCCTGAAGGTATGAGGGGGAAATAACGGTGAGGAATGGTACGCTGAAGGTCTCTCCAGTTCAACCAGCCTACCCTTCGCCAAATAAAATGTTGTGAGCTGCCATGGCGGGACGCGATCACGTACGTCTTTCCGCCAAGCCCCACTCCAGCCGACACTACACCCAG
>JBBPQZ010000409.1:0-16214 GCA_038092795.1 Boletus rubissimus
TAGAGTTTAGGGCTAGGATTAGGGGTTATTTGGAATTATTGTGTTTAGTGAAAAATGACCAAATATGCAGACAGTTTTTTGAGCCACTGTACCTTACATTTGGAATTCCCATATTATTGTCTCCTTAGCTTAGGGCTGAAGGCCATAGTCATTGGTGAGATATTGGACTTTGGCATTTGAGATCTTTAGGGTCTTTCAATGCAGTCCACATTCATCTCATGGTCAATATCTCTCATATAAAACCTTATCAGGAAACATTACCCAGACAATCCAAAGTTTGGCCCAAAGTGATTGAAATAGACCAGGAAGGAGAAGAGCAATTTGAGGTGGACTATATAGCCTCATCACGTCTCAAAAATAGGAAGCTGGAATATCTGGTACACTAGAGAGGATACGATGAAACAGATTGCACCTGGGAATTATTGGACATAATTGACACTGCTCCTCTGGCAGTTGCTGATTTCCACAAATCAAATCCCTCTGCTTCTCACAAACTCCATGGACTTACGACTTCATCATTCACCTCTCTCTTCTCTCCTTATGAAAACTTCACAGTAGCCAAATCAACCATAACTCATCTGGAATTTGAGTTATAAAAAGATAGTATTATAATATAAATATTTTCAAATATTTTTTGACTTACATCTTTTTTTTTTCTCAGTTACATGATCTGTGCATGTGACCGTGGTAACCTTCACATAACTAGGCCTAGAGCTAATAATGTCATATCTCATGGTAACCACACCTCTTTAATTTCTGCTCTTCTCACACAGCCCCATTAATCTGTTATAATTCTCTCACCATTGCTTTTTTCATCAGTCTAATTATGGTAATCCCTCCCATGCATAGCATGGTCTGTGTGCACACATGTACAGTATATAAACATAGACATTTGCAACTGGCAACCCCAGCCTAATTCATTTTGGTTACCTTGATAGTTATTGCCTTGGTCTGTTGGCCATTGTAGACTGAGTTGACTGGAGAAGACCCTCTTTCTCTTCCTTACTGTTGAGCCAGGACTTGTGTAGCCTGCAAGTTAGCACCAAGCCTTGTGATCTTGTTGTTTGTGATAAATTCATAACAGATTTGGAATAGAGTAGCAGAAGTATGAAACAATATAGATCCAGAGATGGATTACAATTTAATTGAAAATATGCCTAGGAGGATCCAAGCAGTGATTAAGGCCAAAGGAGGTCATACAAAGTATTAGAATTGGCTGAGTCTATAGATTTGATACATAGTTATATAATTGAGTTATTGACTTGCCAGTTTGAATTGACCATATCTCCATAGATATATATTCAAATTATATAAATTCTTTTTTGGAATATAGCCAATGGTAGGTACATTCAGGCATTCACTTATACTTTGGCTTTATTTGTTCATGTTCCTGAGTTATATAACTAATACTCCAAAATCTCAAAATATTGACTCAATTTTGGAAGTGACTATACTTCAAACAACTCCACAAGCTTTCTTGTTGTCAAACTCATTGGATAATATTTTTCCAGGACTTCAATGTCACCTATCACAATGTTTCCAGCACCCAGATGGGACCTGCCAATGCTCTCTTCCACTACAATAAGTTGGACATCTCTGCAGATAATTAGAAAGTGATCCTTACCTTTTTTATTAACATTCTTAATGTTGCCATCATGGACAAAATTGCCTGATCTATCCCTTCTGATCCCCTCATTGCCTCTGCCCTTGTTGCTCTCCAAGATGGAAAGTCTCTCTTTCATTGCTCCTCTACCCACAACTGGAAGTTCAAGGATGACAAGTTGTATTATAATGGTTGCCTTTTTATTCTCCCAGCTGAATGTTTGGAGCTAGTTTGCTCACTTCATGAAAGTGAGGCCTATGGCCATGGTGGCATCTTTCACACCCAGAATGTTTTGCAATGCAATTTCCAGTGGCCTGGCCTTAATACAGTGACTCCAAGAATTCTTTCCATGTTTGCTCTAATTGTAGTGTATAAGGTGTACTGCCAGACAGTGTGGGAATTCCACTTAGCTTTGGTGGAGCCATAAATAGTGTTACGACTACCCGGGGTAGGAGTAATTGCGAGGGTCTTCAATAACAAGGGGTCGATTTGAGAGTCGACGACGCAGTACTTCCGACATGGAGATTCCTCCAGTGGTGGTATTTGAGGGGATTCCTCAAGAGTATCAACAGGCGGGTAGTGAGTTGATCGAAGAGTCACTTGGGGAGCGATGACACAGTCTCCTCATTGTGGGGATTCCTCCAACGATGATGTTCAAGGTTATTGATGAACTGGGAAGTAAGTCAATTGAAGAAGCGATCTAGGGATTTCCTAACCATGGAATGAGTAAGACGAGAGAAGCAAGTAGATTGCTAGGCAACGAGATACAAGGTAGCTCAAAGGAGATCTAAACTAGCGATTGTAGTTGTACTTGAGTCATTTATATACCGAGCCTCCTCACGCATGGACCGTAGTAAGAACTGTGAGGAGAACTATAACAGAAAGGGTTATGCATTACAGATCAAAAGAAGACGCATAACGGAATGGAAGGAAGCCCAAAAAGGAAGGACATGTAATGATGAAGGGCTGAACACGCGGCCAACGTATCACGGGAGAATCAATGAGACAAATAAGGCAAGAGGAAGCGCCACAGGTACAGAGGTAGTTGAAAAAACCCGAGGCGAAGAAAAGGAAGAAAGTCCAGTGGATGTCCTAGAATATGGCATATGAAAGGTTTTAGGACAGATGGTAGTACATGGATTGAGCAAAGGCAAAAGAGAAGTATGAAGAAAAGAAAAAGTTGTGACAAATAGTACCTACCCTTGGCTACATAATTGCCCCTGGGGCCATATGATTTGGTTCACAAGACATGGAGATATGGCCAATTTGAAACAGAAATGCCATAGAAAGGATTTTTCACTTTTAAATTGATAACTAGGATCTTAATCAAATCATGGTATATTTGCCATTGTTTGTTGGTACAAACAAAGATACACATGTAAATAGTATGTTTGAGTTTAACAAAGTTTACACACTTCTTTATTCTCAACCACCATTATGGTCAAATCTCTTTCTCTTGCTCAACAAAGCACTATTTTCTCCTTACTTGATGCTGGCTGCTCTAGTGAAGCCATTGCCAAGCAAACTGGTGTCAGCCCTTCTGCTATATCCAAACTTTGCTTCAAGCATCATTCTGCTCTTCCTAAGGCTAATGAGGGTTGTCCTTCCAAGCTTTCTCCTTCTAACATTTGTTATGTCCAATATCTTATTATCTTTGGCAGAGCTAAAAATGCTGCTCAAGTGACCAAAGCCCTCACCAATATTATCAACAAGCCCCTCTCTGCTAATTTCATTTACCTCCACTTGAAAAAAGCTGGTATAAAAGCTGTGATGAAGTCAAAACACCCCCTTCTCTCTGCTAGATATTGTAAGGCTTGTTTGGACTTTGCCTATGTCCATAACAGTTGGACTGTGAAGGACTGGAAGAAGGTGGTATGGTCTGATGAGACCAAAATTAATTACCTAGGGTTAGATGGACACAAATGGATATGGAAATGGGCAGATAAGGGGCTTAGTGATAGACTCATAGATAGAACCCTCAAGTTTGGAGGAGATTCTCTGATGATGTGGGACTATATGACTTGGGAGGAAGTTAGCTTTGCTACCAAAATTGATGGTAGGATGGATGGGAATCTCTACCTTCAAATTTTAAAGGATGAGCTCCAGCAAACCCTGATGTATTATGCCCTTAATCCTTCTAACATCATCTTTCAGCAGAACAATGACTTCAAGCATACTTGTAAAAAGGTCAAGAACTGGCTAGAGGAGCAAGAATTTAAGACTATGGTTTGGCCTGCACAGTCTCCTAACCTGAACTCTATTGAAGATCTTTGGGGCTGTCTCAAGAGGAGGCTTGCAGAGCATAAAAACCCCTCCAAAGGGATTTATGAATTATAAAAAAGAGTTCAAGTGGAGTAGGATAGGATACTAGTGGAGGAGTGTTATAAATTGATTGAAAGCATGCCTAGGAGGGTTCAGGCAGTGCTGAAAGTAAAGAGAGGCTATACCAAGTACTAATAATATCCAAATATTCTATTTATTTCAAAAGTAAAAAAACTCTTTTCATAGCATTGCTGTTTCAAATTGGCCATATCTACATGTCCTGTGAACCAAATCACATGACCTCAGGGGCAATTATGTAGCCAGGGGTAGGTACTACTTATGAATCCACCAAAGCTAAGCAGAATTTCCATACTATCTGGCAATACACCTCACATACTGCAATTAGAGCAAACATGAAAGGGTTTTTGAAGTTATTGTACCTTTGTCTGGAATTTCATTTATGGTTGTGTCACTTGCCAGGCCAACAAAGTTAACACCCACCCCTCCACCCCTCTCCTTACTCCTTTATTGAATGTATCTCACTTTAATCACTAATCACCCTTCCTTCCTTGGTTTTGACTTGGTTATGGTTATGGTTGACCACAGTCTTACTAAGAGGGTGATTTTCTGCCCTTGTTTGAAAACCATTGATGTCACTGGAGTCACCAAACTCTTTTTCAACCATGTTTTTATCTATTTTGGCCTCTATGACCATGTTATCTTTAGGCAATACCATGGGTTAGGGTTACCCACATAGGTTATGTGTACAGGTATGTTATGGATGTGGATATGGATCTGCAATATCTGTGGCTTGGAAGTTAGCATTATATATTTGAAACAATAAAACTATGTTTTATACTTTGTATCTGTCCAAACAAAAATATATATATTGTGCAATAGCAGAAATTTTTTTTTACATATCTACCATCCTCCCACACTTTACAATATCCACAGAAAATCCCCCAGTGACATCAAAAAGTCACCAAGCCAATCAAAAAGGCCAGGATAACAGTGAAGAAATAAGCAATGGCCAACAAAAAAAGACTACACAAGACTAATAGCTTAAATACTGCTACTGGTATGGCCAAGAAGGCAAAGGTATCCCAGCCAGACAGAAAGTCTGCTAAGAAGAGAGGCCAATTAATTACCAGGAATATGAGGAGAAATTGAGGCTGATGACTGGACATCACCAAACCATCGGATATTCATAGCAATTGCAGTGCATCTAGAACAAAATGGAGAACAATTGTCATTTCCATTAGATATTATTGAAGTCACAAAGGTGAATGATCTACATGTATATAAAGAAGTAATCTAATGCACACAAAAAAGTTGCATACAATAAAGAAGCTGGCAAAGACATTTATAAAGGTTCTAGAAGATTTCAGTATTAGTGACAAGATATGATTATTGTGCTACACAAACTTACCATATTCTGACATGTATAGATCTTGAGCATTACCTGTGACAATACCTCAAACAATAATTCCATGATTGACAAGCTTGAGCAGAGGCTTACTGTGTTTGGTGGGGAGGTGGTCCACATACAATGCTTTCTGTACATTGTGAACTTGATTGCAAAATCCCTGGTACATCAATTTGATGTAAGCAAGAAAGATGTGGATGTAGCACTTAATAATGCCAAAGAACTCAAAGTGCTATACAAAGATAGGGAAAAACTTGAGGAATTAAATAATATCAAGAGATTGGACACAAGGGAAAACAAAACAGTTGATGGAGTGGAGGTTGAAAACAACAAAGGATGGATTGACAAGGTGAAGAGGTTGACTGAGCATAAACACAATGAGTTAATAGCTGCAATTCTACTAGTAAAATTAGTGTTAGTGAAGGTCAGCATTATGTGTGGATGACTTGTTACCATGTTGAATACTACAAGCTTTACAAACTTGCCTACAAAGTCATTCACTTAACCACCAGTGTCATCCCAACCTGGAAGGCAACCTTGCAGGAACTGAATAAGACCATCCCCCTCATGCCATGAGATGTTGCTATCCAATGGAATTCAACCTTTGACCTGTTGGAGTATGTGCTGAAGCATCAAGAGGCAATTGATAAAATCACTTAGTACAAGGACCTTGACCTGAGGAAATTTGAGTTGAATGAGCATAAATAGAAGCTGGTTTAGCAGCTTCATAACATCCTTGAGATAGGCCGCCATGATTTTACCTTGAGGCTACAGGTTGATCAAACATAAACAAACTATGCTTCTACCATGCCAAATTCTCAAGCATGCTATGCTTTTTTTCTCCTAAAATACTCCAAACTTCACCACAATCATTTCCACTATAAACTGTATAGATAATGTTCTCACCACCTCTTCTCTTAATAAAAATAACATACCTGCCATCTGCACTACACTTGAAACTACAAAATAAACACTCAACTACCACTATGCACTTACAAACAATTCCATGGTTTACCATATTGCAATGGGTAGGTAGCACATATATTTCCAGGTGAAAAACTAACACAATCTGTTCTTCATCCTTGTTATAAGCTATCTTATTTTAGGAATGCCTACTGGAAAGATGAATGAATCAATACTGCCAAGAAACTGGTATGTGAAGAATTTGAATAGTCATACACTGGAGATATCAATGATGCATTGCACAAGAACAAGGACATAGGAAAGGTTGCAGCATTTCAAGTGAAGACAAAGGTGCATGTCAGATATATGATGTATGTTGAATCTATTGATTGCAGGTTTCAGAAGCTCAATAATATCTTTGATGCTTTACTGGCACTAGCACCTCCCAAGTTCACTGATTTACATTCAGAGCTTAATCATTATCTCTCTACAGGTGTTGAACATGTCACTAACCCTCAGATGTGGTGGTTCAAGCACCATGTCATCTACCCCTGCTTGCATTGTATGGCTCTTGGCTACCTTTCTGGACAAGGTCTGTGTAATCAGCACATTGTGCTATTTACAAGACTAATCAATCATTCTAGCCACCTCCATTGATATCAAGTGGCTCTTCAGCTATGGACAGCTACTCTTATCCCATGTTTGGTCATGACTTTCAAGTCATTCAACACATACACTTCTTTGCCTGGGATACTGAAGTCTCATGGATTTCATCAAGACAGAGGATGTTCAAAAGGTGGCAGCTTTCTTGGATGTTATTGGCAAGAAGAGTCAGCTTACTGAAAAATAGAATGTAATTGATGTTAACAATGAGTAGACCTACTTAGAAACACCATACACTGTCAATATGTAGTCATACCCATGAGTATGCCTAAAGGTATTATTATTGAAACCTGTGTTGAAATTCATATCTGCAGTGGTGAGTATGTATCCTTGCCAGATATGGGTGTATATAGTACCTGTGAGAATCCCTAGCTATCTCAGATTGGAATCCTTAGTTCACCTCTGTCCTTACTTGAGAGCTTGCTCATCTTTTAAAATATGACCTCACATTCTTTTCTGCCTACCATCCTCAGACTGATGGCAAAACTGAACATGTCAATTAGGAGCTTGAAACCTATCTTTGTATTTTCTGTGTCAATCAACCTAACAAATGGGTGGAACTTCTCTTCATGGCTGAGTTTTCACACAACAATTTTCCTCACTTGTCCATTGACATGACACTATTCTTCCTCATCCTTGGTTTTGAACCTTGTTCCTTCCTGTCTATTGGCAAAACATTCCTCCTCACATTAGAACAATATCTTGCAATCACCTCTCATGAAAAACTCCAGCAAATGATGAAAAAGTAAACATCCTTCAAGTTCAAACCCTGGAAAGTCAGTAATAAGATGTGGTTAGAAGGATATAATCTTCATCTCAGGTACCCATCAAAAAAGCTCACACCTAAACAGGAAGGCTCTTTTGAGATCTCCAAGGTCATTTCCTTAGTAGCATATCAGTTATGTCTCCCTATTACCTGGAAGATTCATGATGTCTTCCATGCCTCTCTTCTTTTTTCCTATCACAAGACCTCTGAGCATGGCCCTAACTTTATCAATCCT
Source organism: Boletus rubissimus (assembly GCA_038092795.1). Taxonomy (NCBI): domain Eukaryota; kingdom Fungi; phylum Basidiomycota; class Agaricomycetes; order Boletales; family Boletaceae; genus Lanmaoa; species Lanmaoa rubissima. The sequence continues at coordinate 7,859 of JBBPQZ010000409.1, forward strand.
CCCTCAGAGTTAGTTGGTGGAGATAAAGAATGGAAAATTGAGAAGATCTTGTCTCATTACTGAACAAAGGGAAAAAGTCAGTACCTTATTTCATGGAAAGGCTACTTCTCTGCCAAGAATACATGGGAACCAGAAGGAAATCTTAAGAATGCTTGTCTCTTTCTTCAAGCCTATCAATATCATCACCCAAAAGCATTCCCTTGATGAGCTCATTTCTCACCATTATTGTTCTTTGTACCCTTGTTTTCACTCTTCTCTTTCTTAATCACATCCACTTCTTCTTTGAGATCTCTATCATCCCATATCCCCTCATCATTGTTTGAATTGATCCATCTGGAGTCCATTTTGTCTCAAACCTCTCCACTATTTGTCTTTCCTCTTTGCCATTTGCCACTCTCACTTTCTTTACTTGTGCCCCCTTGCCCACTTCTCAGCCACACCTGTTCACTGACCTCTTCCATGCCTTGCCACCTATCCTACCTCCTGAGGCTCCTCCTACTCCTTCCATCCTAGAAATCTCCATGATGAATTCTCCCATTCTTGACTAAGTTATCTAACCCCTACCTTTTTCCTTCCTAGAGTGTTGCATCATTTGTCCTCTTGCCATCCACTCTACTGCCAAGTGTTCTAAACATTGTTGTCTTGTCTGCACCACCAATCCTCCTCATTAGCACTGGACTTGCCCAATCCTTTGCCTACTTGCCCCACCTGATGATAATGCAGACTTTTAGGGTTTTCTTGTGCAAATGTGGTCACTTGCAGGCTAACATGGGGATAATGTTACAATTTTCTCTTTCTTTCACTTTAACACTCACCACTTGCCACTCATGGCTCACTTCTCTTTCTCTTGCATGACATGTCCTTCTTCCTACTAGATACATCTGTTCTGCCATGTCATCCTCTTTATTCTCTTCTGATTCATAATCCTATGCCCTATCCTTGAAAGTATCACTTCATTTCCATTTTCTTTGTCTCTTCATTTCCATTATCATCATCTTTCATCACATTTTCATTTAATTTCTGTTGTAACTTGTTTCTCTTCCTTTGTCTAATTATGGTCAGTGGCTATGTACATAGCATGGTCTGTATGCATTCTCATACACTATATATATAGCCACTTCCCTATACTACATTCCTTAGCTAGTTCTATACAATATCAATATAGTTTTCTGGCTTCCACATCTTTCAGTCATGACCTTTAAGCAGTGTGTCTTTCTTGTCATTCCAAAAGTCTTCCTGCTATCTCTTGATTGGCTGCTCTCACTTGTTGTTGGCTAGGAGCTACACTCTAGCATAACAGAGGTAGTACATTGCAGATAGTAATTCCAGGTAGGCTAAGAGCTTCTTGCAGAGTTCTGAAAATATAGCTCATGCTAAATGCAATCTCAACAGATTTGATAAAGATTGGCCAGCCATTCTTCTTAGCCAGCTCAAGGAACTGGAGGATGTAGAGCTTCTCAATATGCCCCTAAAGGCCAAGGTTCCCAGTCTTGAGGCTATAGATATACTGATGGTTGGGAAAGTTCTCTGGGTCAGAATTTTTCCAGTCTTTACATTGACAATCAATACCATTGATGTGTGTGCAATTCACCACATTCCTGCAAGGGATACATATTGGATCTTCATTTTTACATTTTTCAAAGAAGTAATAAATGTCTCTGGCATGTTCTGTAAACTGTATACACTCAAGGGGGTTGACTATGTTACTGGTTTAACACTGAGTATTAGATATTACAAGGTGCCCATGCTTAAGATATAGGAGATTCCCCAGGTTGGTCATCACCTTCTAACTCAGTGTATGCTTCAAGGTCAATGTATTCCAACTCCTGTTCACCTATCCTTAGAGAATGATTTTGACAAGGGTTATAAGGTGTGGTCTCCTTAAATGATAATGGAACTGGCAGTGGGGCTATTGCACAACTGGGTCTACAACCTTAGCTTCCAAGTCATCATTCAATTTAATAAATGAGGGGTACAATGAAAGCAGGTAGCATGGGTCTTTTGGATAGAAGGCTGGAAAATTGAAAGTCTGAAGTTTGTGCTCTACAAGTACAATGAGGAGGCATTAGATGTTGGCATTGCAGTAGATCAGGTAGCTTTGAAGATGTACCTTATATATGAAGTGGAAATGTGTTGTGAAATTTGAAAATAGTCAATGACTCAAACAGCTCACAAAGTCAAGGCACACCAATGATATGATAGATATAGTAGTAGCAATGTCATCAATGAGGTTTGTAGAAACATAAGGTGATGATAGCATTGCCACAGTCATTAAAAGGCCACAAATTATAAGAAATGTTTGACTTTCAAATGTATTAGACAGAGAGAAAACATAGTGTTGAGCAAAGTGATAGCAATTGATGAAAAGGACACAAACTAGATATGATGAACAAATTTATCACAAAGGAATGAAACATACAAGAAAAGAACCAAGTCCTTGGTTCATGATTGCTTGAATGATTGTGAACTTCATAGTCTCAACCATCATGCTAAAAATGAGTGGTGTGACTGTCCTGCAGTCATTTGCACCAGTAATGCACTGCCTGACTGTGTGTGGTTAAACAAGCATTGGGGGTTCAGCTTCCCATTGGACACATTATCCTTATCCTCCTAGTTTGAAGGAATATGGAATGAATTCAACAGGGTGTATTTTTTGCCTCTAATGGAATCTAGGTACCACCATATCTGATAGTATTTGTAGGCAGTATGAAGCTTTGCCTTAGGGAGTGCCATGTGAAAGTGATTCCAGGATTTGGAGAGAATGATTGGTATAGTGAAGAGAGTGGCATCCACTGGCATTTGAATAGTTTCACAGAAGTCATGGTAGGTCTGCATCAGAAATGCTTTGATTAAAGCCAATCCTTTGTTCACAACTTCTGCCACATGTTTCATGGATAAACTGCCATTTGGAAGTTCCTACTGGCCCACTATAGATATGCAACAAACAAGGACCATGACACATTCTCCTACAAGAACTGGGAGATATTCAAGCACCTATTTAATGTAGACATGGACATCAACATGCTGTTTGGCCCCCAATGCTACAGGTGTAGATTTAGATTTTAGAATCAATTTCAGAGATGATTTACTGATTTTTGACTTGTTATAGGTGTTCCCACTCATAGAACCTTTCCAAACTCCCCCACCAGCCAACATCAACCTCAGCTCTTGTGACACTAGGCTTAGCCAGAACTATCAGAAGAGGTGGAAGTGGAATCCAAGGCAATTAGGGTCAAGTAGAAGAAGTAGATCATTGACTCTATCTTTGAACTGGTGGATGATCCCAAAGCTAGATGAGGCCATGGACTAGATGCCCTGGTAGTTTGGGACATCAGTGACATTCTTGCAAAACAACCATTCCTTCCACAATCTACCACAGTCATTGTTTTGAAGATACAAGGTGATCTCTTGCTCACTTTTTGCCAACTAAAGTTATATTGAAAAGAACATTCTTTTGTGCCAGCCCTCCTGAACTGGTGCCCAAGTTATCTTATTGCTCATCTGTGCTTACTATTTCTAAATGTTGCTGTCTGCTGTAGGCACTGTCTATCCATATAGTACATAACCTCTTCAAGTTCATCAGTTATGGGAAGGAATCCCAGCTGAGGAAGATTTGTCTAATGATGATGATGCTTGCAATGAATGATCATTTTTTCAAGTAATCTAGAGCCTGAGATTACTCTAGATTGTTGGTATTTACATGAATTAGCTACAGAATGGATGTAGGATTAGGGACCTGGTTTTATATTTCACTCATCATTTCACTCCCAATCACAAGGTTATTGTTGTGAGAGCATTGACTTTCCAGAATCCACTTCAGTGGCATTAGGAGCAGGATGCTTCTGATGAATAAGATTGGTCAATAGATTGTCACATTGCATCAGGCAACACAAGTAAACATCCTTCCTCACCCACTCTTCAACCAGACATGCCTTCTCACCAATAAGCATCCTTCACATAGCATATCTCCACATTAACATTGTTTACACAGGTGTATGACCCAGGCAAGAAATTAATGGTGTGGTTGCATATTTTAGAAAATGTCCTTATCATGACCAAATTGCATCATGTAATGGGCAATCAATGGTGTCTGACCCTCTGTTAATGTCTGTCTTCTCTCCCTTAGAGCAAAGATATGTAGTTCTGTTCCCTCCTACTCTTTATCCCACATCACTGATATATCTTGTAAATAGGGAGATGGCATTCCTGCAGCAGGATGCCATCATCACACTAGGCCTGAGTCTGATCCTAGACATACTGGCCCATGCCTACTACACCATCCTTGCATGCACTATTGAGTACCTGCTTCACCTCAAATCCACAGTTCACCCATCCCAATTACTATGGCTTGAACTAAATACACTATACACATTCATGCTTCCACCTTATCTCTCATCTACATCTCAATCTATGCTTAAAGGGATAACTTGATAATAAGAGGAAGGTACACACTTGGAGATTGCATATCAGGCTTGCAAATATCTGTTCTATAAATGAAGCTGTCAGTCTAATCCCAAGATAAACAATAAACCTCCAGTATACAGTGGCTCAAAAAAATGTCCCAATGTTTGCATGTTTTGTACTAAAGGCAATAATTCCCAATAACCACTAATCCTAACCCTAGACTATAAGTGTATGAAATGGCATATACACAGTTGGCTCTTTGCCACTGCAAGAATTAAGGAATTTGGATAATATATGATGAAATGGTAGCCATTTCAAAATGATAACTCATTGGAACACTTTTTTGAGCATATATATTAAATAGTAGTATCTCAGTCAAATCATGGATATTGACTATTGTCTAACTATCTAACACTTAATATTGTTCATATAATGTAGCTACATCAAAATAGCACTCTATCTCCCATTACTGTCACCATAGAATTCATTATTATTGACCAAATTTATAATAAGCCTAATTTCTTGAAATTGTATCAATCTGATGATGAAGTCATGTTGGATACTATTCCAAATGCATCTACCATCAGTGTGAGATGATTACACTTGATTCTACCATGGCCAAGTGGTCTGGTGACTGTCCACCCCTAATAGTAACTTCTAGTAGAGTGGATATTAAGAATCTTATGGACTTTTGATAGGTCAATATTGGTTTCACAAGGCTGAAAATTGTCCTGAATGTTAAGGACTATCATATCATTGAGTATACAAGTCAACTGTATTGATTCTTCTGTTGCACAGCTCCAAAACATGTTGTATTTCCTTCTACATAAATATGTTATCCATATTAATATATTGTATGAGATATTGAAGTTGGATTGTAGGAATTTTGAAGTGTGGATATTAAATGGATGATATTATAATTGACCAGAAATAATTAAGATCATGAAGTTAATATAATAAAATGGACAAAACAGTCTAACTGATATACTGGTCTGTAAATTGTATTTATGTAGGGGATGTTATGAAGCTGTGTAACACAAGAATCAATACAGTTGACTTGTATACTCAATGATATGATAGTCCATTACTTTCCTCTGCTTCAAAAATCCTCCATCTTCTTAATCTTGGCAGTGGCCATGATCTCTTCTTCTTCCTCCTCTTTAATAGTGTCCTTGTCATTTTTAAAGCAAGTCTTGAGTACCTTTATGATCCCCTGGAAAATGTCCTTCTTTTTCAATAGCTCAATATAAATATTGACCTCAGACTTGGCTACCACATGGACTTGAGGTTTTTTAATTTGCAGAGAAGAGATTGGAAAGGTTGAGGAAGATTTGGATCAATTTGGATGGTTAGTAGCCCTGCATCCAACTTTGTGACAAATGAAATATTGAATCTTTTTTAAGTGTCTTGCCCCTTTCCACAGGGTTAAGTCTGACTGCATCAACATCCATTGTATTTAGATCCCTTCAAGATGACTAGAAATGAATATAGATGAAAAAAGCTCTCTTATTCTGTAGGTCAAGAATGCAATGGAAGTTGGCATGGAACTGAGTGGCTTTGGTGGTCTATTCTTAGAGTGTGGTAGAAACTACTTCCATAGAGAGAATGCATTTAGAAAGCTTGGAATCCATTTCTTGGATAAACCACTTAATAAACACTATATCATATTTGAATTCAGTTTTGGTTGCTAGAAGTTGGAATTCTAACATAGGCACGTTAGATATTATGACTATCCCATATAGAGGTAATTGCTAAGACTCTCATGTTAGGAGTACTAATTGACCAATCACTTTGATGAAACACTCAGGTATCCTATGCTATTGTGAAGGGCACTGCTTACACACTCCAATTAAAGAGACTCTCCTCCACCACAAACGGTATCCCCCTTCCTGTTATAATATGAACATTTTCAAACTTTTTTGAACTTGAACTTTTCACTTTTCCAGTCACGTGATCTGTGCACGTGACCGTGGTAACCCTCACATGACCAGGTCTAGAGCCAATGACGTCATACCACGAGGTGACTGTGCCCTTTTAATTTCTGCTCTTCTCACATAGCCCCATTCATTTCCATTATCTCGTTCCCATGGTCGTGAAATCACTTAGTCTATTTATGGTAGTTCATCTCACGCATAGCATGGTCTGTGCGTGTGCCTGTATAGTATATAAGGTAGTACTTTGCAACTGGTATCCCCAGTCTAATCCACTTTGTTCACCACGATAGTCATTGCCTTGGCCTTCTTGGTCATTGTAGACTGCGTTGTTTGGAAAGGACCCCCATATCCTCTTCATTGAGCCAGGAGTTGTGTACCCTGCAAGCGTAGTTCCGAGCCTTGTGGAAGTGATCAGGCGCTTCGGTGATAGTTCATAACACTTGGATTAGACTGCATACACAACGCTCGGGTCCCAGAGCTAAGGGAACAAGAGGCACTACCACTTGACGGTAGCGAGACCAGCACTCGCCCCACGCTGTTTGTATATGGTCATCCACCGTCATAAATATGGATAACGTTGCTGTTGGGCATAGAGCACTAGCCCCTGTTGTCAGTTGAGTGCCTAACTGTTTGTGGTGGTACTACGCCGGTGTACCCAGATTCGCATGATCACCTGTGACATCACGTCTAACACGGATAGTATTTCCGTACGCCATAGCCAGGCAGATCTGGTTCCCTCCCTCTTCGACTTCTCTTTACATACTTTTCGTTCTGGATTTTAGTTTAGATCGCTGTGGCCACCTGCATCGTTGTATTCAGAGAAGACACTATTACCTCTGATCAAAGAAGTATTTCCTTAGGCAGCAAGTTTGTAGGTTGTCCAGAATGTGGTTGGAATAGTCTGCACAGTAAGTAACTGAAAGAAGATGCTTTCAAGATTCCTCCCTGATCCTGCACCCACAAGGTCTATTGGCCTTTTTACGACAAGCAAAGAACTGAGCGCCACTCTTTCTCCTTCAAGTGGTATGGTGACGAACACTTCAGATCTTGCCTCCGCCCTACCACTTACCTTTGTTCCATAATCAAATATGTCGAACTCGGTGGACTTAGACGATCTCGTCGCAAGGCTGTCTGCCCTAAACGTAAACCAAGAAAAGAACAATGTGACTAAGAAGATTGCTGACCCTGACAAGTGGGATGGCGATCGATCCACCTTCCGTCTCTGGTGGGTCAAGTTGCATCTTTGGGTAGATGCCCAAACGTGGAAATCGGACAAGCTGAGGTGCATCGCTGTCCTTTCACAGTTCGAAAAGAAGGTGGATGGTTTTGCCCAACTTACGTTGGAAAAATATCTTGACGACGAGGAAACCGAAGTCAAGAATGCTTAGGATGTTGTTGTCGGCACCAAAGGAGACTCAGCTTGGCCAAGTTGGTCCAAGCTCCAAAAGGAGATCAAAAGTTATTTCCGGATTGATGTACTCACCCACGAGTCACTTCGGAAGTTAGAAGGTCTTCGACAAAATGGTCACCTGATCGATCTGTTCCTGCAGCATTTCAAGGTTCTGCAGAATGAGGCAAACATTGAGGACTATCATGCGGTCATGCTCCTCAAGAAGGTGGTTGATTACTGCATTTACGAAAGAGTCTGGATGAACCACCCCAGATTAGAGTTTGAAATCGATGTGCTCAAAGAGAACTATAGAGCCATCGGCAGGGTCTACGAGCAAATGGCAATAGAACATGGTCCTCCCTCTAATTCCCATTTCGTCTCACAGCCTCAGGGTCATTATCCTTATCCGCCTCCTTCTCAACCTCCTCCCCCTCAACGTCCACAATTCATGGTGGTAGGAACTCAGCTGGGCCGCGGTGCCCCCATGGAGATAAGTGTGCAGCAAGCTGCACCAACAAGGCCTGACACTCGAACTTGTTTCTTGTGTAATCTCCCGGGGCATATCAAACCTGACTGCCCGAAGAACCCTTACCATCATCCGCCCCGTCCTTCCCAACAGCATCAACAG
>JBBPQZ010000410.1:0-16194 GCA_038092795.1 Boletus rubissimus
TAGTCATTGCCTTGGTCTTCTGGCCATTGTAGACTGTGTTGTTCGGAAAGGACCCACATACCCTCTTCTTGAGCCAGGAATCGTGTATCCTGCAAGCATTGTCCGAGCCTTGTGGAAGTGATCAGACACTTCGGCGGTAGTTCATAACACTCGTGCATGGACCATAGTAAGGAATGCGAGGAAGACTATAAAAGAAAGGGTTATGCATTATGGATCAAAAGGAAGACGCATAACGGAATGGAAGGAAACCCAAAAAGGAAGGACACGTAATGATGAAGATCAGAATACACAGTTGACGCATCACGGGAGAATCAACGAGACAAATATGGTAAGAGGAAGTGCCACAGGTATGAAGGGAGTTGGAGAAGCCCGAGGTGAAGAAAAGGAATGGAGTCCAATGGATGCCCTAGGACGTGGTGGATAAGAGGTCCTAGGACTGAAGGTAGTACATGGATTGAGCAGAGGCAAAAGAGAAGTACAAAGAAAAGGAAAAGTTGTAACATTACCTCCTTTGTAGCATCAAGATCACGACGTAGACAATGATAATTCAGACATGAGAGCGCACAGCAGCTTGACCATGAATGATCTAGTAGAGAACAGGGCCACCAACCGGGGAGCCAGTGATGTTACCGTAGCCAGTGTCATCAATACAGTCTTCCTCGTCGGAGTAATTGTGATCAATGAGGGGGGATGGAGATCGTCGACATGGAAAACATCAGAGGATGGGAAGGGCACCATGAGGAGTGGGAGGGGTGCCCTGTCTGTGAAAGGAGTTGGCTCCTTGATGGGAGTGGCGGCATCTGGACAAGAACGAGGAGATGGAAGACAGGGTGGACAAGAATGAGGACGAGTGTTGCCTTGGAGGCGGGACACGACGAGGTGGGGAAGACAGGGCACGGCAGCGGAGAGGGCATTGGGTGAGGATATATCTGGGGGCCCAATGGAGGCAAGTGGCACATTGATGTACTGGACAATTGCGCTGGAAATGGCCGATTTGGCCGCAGGAATAACATTGTTCTCTGGCGCGGGGGTTCGAGTCTAGGAGTGGGAGGTGACCATCAGCGCCGGTCCATGCACTTTCAATGCATTGCATGAGGCGGTCCTTATCAGAATTGAGAGGGGTTGAGGAGGCTGAGGGGGTGGTTGGTGTGGTTGGCGCCGAGATGGCTCATAGGACTGTGGCGGGTTCTACTGGGGAAGATCTTTTGACCTCGGCTAAGGAGACTATTGGGGTTGCACATTCATGGATGCGATAGTTCTTGATGGCTAGTGCCTCATAGAGCTTCCTGGTAAGGGGGCGAGCTTGGGTGGCCATGGCCAGGAGGTAACATTGCATGTCACGCAGGAGGATGAGCATGCCAAGTTGGTGGGGGGCAACGAGAAGGCAAGACTGTGCCTGCATGGCGTCCTGGTAGATGAATTGGGCGATGTAGGATCAATTGGCGTCAGCTGTGGAAGCGTGGGCGAGGGCGATGATGTTTAAATTGGCAAGGTAGGCATTATAAAGTGCGTAGAGTGAGGACACCGAGTTGAGATAACAGTTTAATGTGGTCGCGAGACCGGGGTCGGTAATGAGCTTGGTGAGCTTGTGAATCTCAAAGATGGTGGGGAGACCATCGCTGAGACAATACACGGTGGTCAGGACATCTACGAAGAGAGGGGCTTGTTCAGTATCATAAACAGGGCTGTCTGCACGCTCCACAGGAGGAGTAGGAGGGCATTGTGCAGCAGTGTCAGAGATGGTAAGACTATCGTAGGGAACAAGTGGGAAAGAATATGTGAAAGAAGAAGAAGAAGGAATTGGAGGAGACGATACATCATGGTCCTCCAAGAACAGAGTTTGGTTTTCGTAAGGTGGGGATGGAATAGCAAGTGGTGAGGTGTAGCTGGGAGGTACTTGGTAATGTTCGTAGATCTGGGAGATGATAAGGGTCAAATGGGGAATATCAGCAGTGGGGGTGAATTCAATGGTCATGTTAGTTCTGGGGGAAAGAGGAGAAGATGGAGAGGAACAGGGCTTTATACTCTTCAAGGGTGGAGTCTGTGTTCATCAAGTGTCGCTCCGGGACCCAGGAGTCTTCTTCAGTTGAATACCCTTTCCAACAGATCAAGAAGGAACGCTGTCCTTTTGATCCTCTATGTTTGATGATCTTTTCTATTTCATATTCTTCTTCGCCGTCTATTAGATCTGGAGGAGGTGCAGGGTAGTTAGCCCCATGGGTGTCATTCTCATGATATGGCGAGAGAAGGGACGCATGGAATATCAGGTGGATTTTCCAGGCCTTGGGGAGGCACAGCTGATACGTGATTGGGAACAGTACCTTTGTGATGGAAAAGGGTTCTTCTCGTTTGAAGGCGAACTTGGGATTTGCAATGGACCTTTTCAGGTTACGAGCTTCAAGCCATACCCTATCCCCTAGGGCGAAGGGTTTGAAGTGTTGTCGGGTACGAGCAGACATGGTTTGACGTGCCAGCTCATGAGAGGCGAGGGCTTTGTCTTGAGTGGCCAAAAGAGTCTTTAGTCAGTCTTCTACTGCAGGGAGATCCAAGTTTGCAATGATCGGCAATAGGGCATGAGGTTCATACCCTATCATGAGGAAGAAGGGGGATTTACTGGTCACTGAGTGGGGACGATGATTGTGAGCGAATTCAGCATGGGAGATTGAATTGGCCCAGGACCCTGGGTTGGATCCACAGTAGATACAGAGGTAGGTTTCGATTTCTTGGTTTACACGTTCTGTTTCTCTGTCGGTCTGCGGGTGGTATGCTGTAGAGAGGGATAGGTTGTATCGTAATAGTCTCCCCAGCTCGCAGGTGAATGAACTCGTGAACTGGGGTCCTCAGTTGGAGATGATCTTGTCATAGAGGCCGAAGTGAAGGAAGACTTTGTGGAAGAAGAGGGCAGCGATGCCCTCAGCGGTGATGGATTTCTTGGTAGGGCATAAAATTACCCCCTTTGTAAGCCCATGGTCGACCATGACCAAGAGTAAGTCAAGGCCAGAGGAGGAGACCAGGAGGTTGGTGATTAAATCGCAGGAGATCTGCTGGAACGGTCAAGAGGCAGAGGATTTAATTGGAGTGAGGGGAGGAACAGATGGATGAGTGTTGGATTTCACCTGATGACGTAAACGTGGCCTTGATAGGTAAGGATGCCGGCATCGAGTTGCCAATCGGTGAGGTGCGAGTGGAACGCAGGTGGGATCTCCTCATTCATGGATTGTAGGGCCTGGCAGACCAGGGTGTTGGACTCGGAGGATTCTTTGATCCATTCATGAAGGGCGGTGTCAATAGTATTAATGAAAAGGGAAGGCGGGAGAAGCATGACACCTTCATTATCTAGATCGGAGGCAGGGAGGAGATCAGGACACCGAGATAAGGTATTGGAGCCGACAAGTTGTGTGCCAGGAACGTGGATCAATTTTAGATCAAAGTCAGCTAAATCAATTAGCCAACGGGCTTGGTGGCGATTGAGGCTCTAGGGTTGCCGGAAATAGGTAAGGTTCTTGTGATCTGTGAATGTCTGAATGGGGAAAGCGGAGCCATGGAGGTAATGGCGCCATACTTTCAATCCATAGATCACGGCCAGGAGTTTCCTATCATAGATGTTGTAGTTCTGTTCAGCGGGGAAGAAGAACTGTGAAATGTAAGAACAAGGGTGCCATTCTCCGTTGACATCAGTTTGAAGAAGAATTCCTCCAGAGGCGTATTTGGAGGCATCAGTGGCGATGGTGAAGGGTGCCAAAAGATTCGGCATTTGCAGTACCGGTTTCTTGAGGAAGAGCGATTTGAGAGTGTTGAAGGCGGTGGCACAGGAAGATGACCAGGACCACAAACTAAGCTTTTTGGTGAGGTCTATAAGGGGTTGGGCAACGTTAGAGTAATCCGGAATGAATCGTCGGTAAAAATTGGCGAAACCCAGGAAGGAGCGAATGTCCTTGACCGTGGAAGGAACAGGCCAGGAGGCAATTCCGTCAAGCTTGACGGGGTCCATGGTGAGTTGTCTGGGTTTGATAATCATTCCGAGATACTCTACCTCAGTGGTGGCAAACTTGCATTTCTCAAGCTTCAGATGCAAGTCGAGTTCTGTCATTTGTTGGAGGACTTGCTTAATTCAGTCCATGTGAGTGGCTTCGTCGGGAGAAGCGATGAGGAGGTCATCCATATAGATGATGAGCCATCCTTCAACAATCGTATCGCAGAAGGAATCATTCATGAATCTCTGGAATATGGCAGGTGAGTTACAGAGACCAAAGAACATGACCGTGGGTTCAAAAAGCCCCTTATGGGTAATAAAGGTGGCTTTCCATTGGTGTCCATCTTTGATACAGACGTTGTTGTATCCCCATCATACATCGAATTTGGTGAAAACCTTGGTGTTGTGGAGTTTATTGACTAGATCAGATACAAGGGGTAAAGGATAGGCGTCTCAAACAGTATGTTCGTTGACATAACAGTAGTCTTGGCAGGATCGGAGACTGCCATCCTTCTTTTTGATGAAGAAGAATGGGAATGCTTGAGGGGATTTTGAGGGGCGGATCTTTCTACAATCTAAATTTTCCTGTAAAAAGGACTCGGTGGCAGTGCATTCCTCGGACAAGAGGGGATAGAGTTTCCCGATTTTCGGAGTAAAGGATTCTTTGAGGTTAATCTTGTGGTCATAGGGTCATGAGGGTAATACGTGGTCGGTAGCTTCCTTCAAAAAGATGGAAGCAAATTCGGAGTACTCTGCCGGGAGAACTGGTTTGGGTTTCTCCTTCTCAACAGCCATGGCGAGTTCGGTAGCCTGGGTGAGGCATCCAATGACCAGAGATCCTTTCGGGATGTATCAAGATCCGCTCTTAATGATTCGGAACATGATACAGATGTCATTATCATGTTGGCAGTGGGCAGAAGAGTCCCTCCACTTGTTATATTCAAATAGGTGGGAATGTGTGACAGAGTCGACGTGGATATAATGAGGGGTGCAAGGCAGAGGTTTCCAAAATTTGGATGCATGACGGTCATAATCCGTTGAGTGCAAGGCATAGAGTTCTTTCGATTGGTCAAGGCTTTTGGAGAGGGCAAGAGTTCATTTGGTCCAATCGATGGCAGGGTTGACTTCTTTCAGCCAGGAGAGTCCAAGGAGGACATTGTCACGTCTGAGGGACATGATCATGAAGTTTACTTGTCGTGTGATTCCTTCAATGTTAAGGAATAGCGAGCAAGAGTATCAAATAGCGCCTTTCTTGTTCAGGGAGTTGTCGGTGTTTCAAGCATAGATCGGATGGTCAAGCTTCGTGAGAGGAAGCTTGTGTTTGCAGGCAAAGTCCCAGTCGATACAGGAGATATTGGCTCCACTATCGATAAGGGCACAGGTGTCGATGGCTTTCAATGTGTGCAACAGTACGATTACTTGAACGGGGATTTGCATTGCTTTGGTAGTGGATGTTACAAGTACAGGTGCACACATAGGAGAAGAGGGAGAGACTCGCATTGAAGAAGTTCTCCCATTCAAAAATCCATCTTCTTGAACCTCACCCTCCTGACCGCTGGGACGTCTTCATCGTCATTGCCTATCTTTTGGAGATAGGGGAGATCTTCATTGTCATTCTGACCGATCGTTTTCACGACGGGTGTGGCAGCTGTAAAAGTGGGGCAGGTAGGGAAGGAGTGGCCAGGTTTACAGCATCTGAAACAAAGTTTCTTCTCAATACAACACTTTCTTTCTTCCAGGGTCATCTCAGGTATGCGGATGACATCAACATCCATGGCATCAGGGTTTTTGGCGGGGGTTCAGAAAGGAGAGGAGAAGTTCTGGTGGGGTTGGTACAAAGGTTTGGTATAGCGCCACGATAACTCAGTGGTGTGATCCCATTGAGTTTGGAAATGAACAGCCTTCTCGTACCAGATCTCAATTGTTGAGGGAACTTTCTCCATGGACATGATCTTTCTCATAAGGGCAGGGGGAAGTTCAGAAGCGAAGTAAGAGATCAGGACATTGTCATCCTGAACCTGGGATGTGGCGACTTTGTTTTTGAACTTGGTGATGTACGAGGTCAATGAGGGGTTGTAAACACTGTTCTTACTGATAAGAACGTGTTTGGTGGTAAGCCAGGTGATAGCATTGTTGACTGTGTCATGGTGTTCAAACGCAGTTTTGAAAGCTTTGACAAAGTTTTCCCATATACCAATGACGGCAATGCCTTGAGTGATAGTACTCAAGCGGTAGATGGATGCCCAGGTGGCAGTGGGTCCCTTAGTCATAAAAGACAGGGCAAAGGCGACCTTTTTAGGGTCAGTGTTGTACGTGGTGTTGTTCACCATGATGTAAAACAAGACAGTGTTCAACCAAGGTATGGCCTTATCATAAAAGCCATCAAAGATCTCGGGGGTGCCGAGGCAGAGCTCAGTGGGTCGGAAGGTCATTACTGACAAGGACGGAGGTAGGGATGGAGAAGGGGGAGGATGAACAGGAACACTAGTAAGAGGGCTAGTGGTAGGAGGAACAGTGTGAGGTGGAGCAGCAGAACGAGACAACTGGGTAGGAGTTGGAGAGGAGAAGGCAGTAGCTGGTTCGGAAGGGATGGTGAGATGGTGGGCAAGGTTGTGGACTAGGCTGTGGTCTCATTGGTCAGCTGCTTGATCGTAGAGAGTGTTCTTAATATAAGTCTCGAGGTCGTCCACTTCTTGGTCTTCTAGATGGGCGGATTCATTCAATTCCTCAAGGAAAGAGGGTTCAGCGGGAGTGGGACGGTAAAGTCCCCAAGTGGGGTGGTTGCGCTGAGGATGAATGGTGGAGGCTTACGTGGTGGTAGCCTCAACTAGAGAGTTTAGACCTTTTGTTATGACTACCTGGGGTAGGAGTAATCGCTAAGGGCCTTCGATGACAAGGAGTCGCATTGGGATGCAACGACGCAGTACTTCTGACATGGGGATTCCTCTGGTGGTTATTAAGGGGATTCCTCGAAGGTATCAGCAAGTGGAAGGCAAGCTGATCAAGGGGTTGCTTGGGGAGTGACGATGCAGTACTTCCATTGTGGGGATTCCTCCAATGGTGGTGGTTGAGGGGATTCCTCGATAGTAACAGCAAACCGAAAGGTAAGCCATTCAAGGATCGGTCTAGGGGTTTTCTAACTGCAGGGTGAATAAAACGAGAGAAGCAAGTAGATTGCTAGGCAATGAGATACAAGGTAGCTCAAAGGAGGTCTAAACTAGCGATTGTAGTTGTACTCGAGTCGATTATATACCAAGTCTCCTCGTGCACGGACTGTAGTAAGGAATGCAAGGAAGACTATAAAAGAAAGGGTTATGCATTATGGATCAAAAGGAAGACGCATAACGAAATGGAAGGAAATCCGAAAAGGAAAGACGGGTAATGATGAAGATCAGAATACACGGTCAACGCATCACGGGAGAATCAACGAGACAAATATGGTAAGAGGAAGTGCCACAGGTATGGAGGGAGTCGGAGAAGCCCGAGGCGAAGAAAAGGAATGAAGTCCAATGGATGCCCTAGGACGTGGTGGATAAGAGGTCCTAGGACTGAAGGTAGTACATGAATTGAGCAAAGGCGAAAGAGAAGTACGAAGAAAAGGAAAAGTTGTAATAGCACCTCTCAGTGCTTCCCTCTGATTACCTCATTGTGCACAAGGACAGTTGCCATGTTACTTAGGTCATCACCCAGCAACTTCATGTTACTAGCACAGTTAATTGGCATTTGATTGCTCCACCCCTCAAGTGGTATGGTGACTGATTCAGGCATGCATTGGAGCTGCATCTGGGCTACAGGTTTGCTTATTGGTGCTGTAAGGGTTATACCTGAAGTTGCTGCTTTAGTTTCTTCTTCTCTAGCTCTCTGACTAACTTTTCAAGCCTTCAGCTTTTGCTTTCACCTATCCACAATTCTTACATTTCCATGGCTGTGCATGTGTGGATTGTCAAATGTGATTGGCAGTGTTGCCACTTGCACATAGCCATTGTTGGCCTTAGGCTTCTGATAGCATTTTTATAGATAATAAAAAATCCCATAAGCAGTCATGTGGTTAGTGTTTTAAAGTCTAGTCCAGTCTGATCTTTTAATAATTTTTTGTGGCACCCAAACTGCAACCAGTCTTTTAAAATCTAATATTTTAGGCAACTGGACCAAAACTGTTCACAACCAGTCCTACTTGATTGATGTTAGGCAACTATAAGATTTGAAGATTTTCACAATAATATTGAAAAAAAAATGTATAGAAACTATGTATTAGAACATGATAACTGGTCTTTTATTTTTCTAAAATTGAAGGCAACTAGACTAATGTATACTCTTAACTCATGCAACCAGCAACCACAGTCCAGTTATAACTGATGTCAGTCCAGTTCAATTGCTGGTCTTTTTGTAGTCCTGCAATTGGACTTTAAAACACTATTTATACTGGTTAGTAGAAATGGAGGAAGGATTAGGATGAGATACCTGATCAATAGGATCCATAACCTGAGATTGTTTTAGTGCAGATTCAGTATCTCAACTAAGCCCACCATTATGAACTCTATCATGAATGACTAAGAACAACCACAAGGCTCAGGATCTACTTTGCAGCATACATGACTACTAGCTCAAGAATGAGGGTAGATGGGTCTTCTCCAAACAGCTTAGTCTACAATGACCAAAAAGGTCAGGACAATAATTATATGAGATAAATAAGGTAAATTAGACTGGGGAGTCCAGTTGCAAAGTATCTACCTTTATAGTATACAAGAATATACACAGACCATGCTATACGTGAGAGATATTACTACATATAGATAGATGGAAGAATCATGTGTGTGTGAATGACAGAACAGAAATAAACATGAGAATTGACAAAGAATGGAAGCAAGATAGAGATTAAAACCATGAGATGTGTCATGTGACTAGGTCTAGACCAGATCATGTGAGGTTTCTCATGATCATGTGCACAGGTCATGTAATAAAGGATGTGAAAATGATAAGTCTGAAAAGTTTGAAAATCTTCATATTATAACACTATCTCCTTTTTAAAACTCAAATTCCAGGTAAGTTGTGGAATGTTCAGTGATTGTAAAGTTCTCGTAAGGAGAGAATAAGGAGGTAAAAGAAGAAGCTGTGAGACCATGGAGTTTATAGGAAGCAGATGGGTTTGATTTGTGGAAATTGGCAACTGCCAAAGGGGCAGTGTTGATGATGTCCAATGATTCCCAAGTGTGATCTGTTTTATCATATTCTCTCCAATAGGAAAGGTAAGTTAATATCTCTCCAAGAAATGGTGGAAATTTTAAGAAAATCTAGGGAGAGGTAGTTCATACTATGGACTAGCTGACCTTTAAGGATTGTGGGGATTTGACTGTGGGAAGTTAGTGAAATATGACCTGTTAGGTCCTTCTATCCTGGCCATGCATCAAACCAGTTTGGTGCAAGTCATCAATCTTGCAAAGATTTTTTTAACATTGATGGATGCATATAAGGAAAAACATCATGCATGAAATAGCCTGGTCACAATTCTGACAGCGGTTTGCACCTGAATCTAAGGCCCTCTTGAAGGAAGGTATGGATGAGGATTGGTATAACCCTAACAATACACTCCAATTGTAAGTGTTATTGCTTCGCTTTTACAGACAAGTGATGTCTTACATTTCATCCTCATTAGTATGGTATTTCAATGGTTATTCATTCCATGGATGCAATGTGAGCTGGATAGCTACCAGCACCATATCAACAACATTTGAAAGCACTGGGACAAAAAAAAGGTTGGTTCCTATTTTATTCCTCCCATAATTTTCTCTATTGATTGATCACTCCATTAAGATTCTACCTCATGGCATTGCTGTGCTAATCTATCACTCAGCTCAAGGTTACAGAGCACTGGACTTCAAGGTTTGTTCATCATTTCAATCTATTACTTGCTCTAACTTTGAGGTCTAGGTTCTGGTTTCACAGGACACAATTGACCATGTTTGCCAGCTATATGTTGACCCTGACCACCAGGTATTTGACCTACTTCCTACCATACTCAATGATTTTATCACCTTGTGCTGTGACAAGCTGGGCCTCCATTTGGTTAATCTTTTATGCTATTCTTAAGCTTGTGTGGCAACATTAAGATTTAGTGGAAGTTCTCAAGATGCTAAATGACAGGAATATGCAGAAAGACACTGATAATTACTTAGACCTGCAGCTTACTTTAGGTTTGCAAGAATTTTACCAATGAAGTTGAGAATTATATGGGTAGGTTAGCAAAATCCTCAAACCCTCTGATAATGTTGAAGATATGACAGATTAGCATGAATAGCACAACTGCTAGACAACAGACCCAACATCATAGTTCAGATCCCTTCCCATAGTATGATACTGCCATGCCTGCCACCCATTCAAACCTTTATACCACATCATGCTAGTAGTCACATGTTTAACACCTACACATGGATATCCTAGGCCAACAAACCTTTGTGTATGCCTGCCTCCTACCTCTTTTGCTTTCATCCACTCTCATCTACCTGTATGTGACCCTATTAGAACCTGCATGGACTGATGGATGGTTCTTTCTTTTGCTTGCCAACTTTCAGGTAGATAACATACTAGAATTGGGCATAGGGAGACTATCTACTAATGCATGCATTGACACTGCAAAGTAGAATACATATGACAATTGTTGGTAATCCATATCTGCCACCAACTTTAGATATTTGAAAATCACAAGTCAAACCCGAGGAATCAGAGTAGTCTAAGTAGTTCATTGCAAGCATACTGACCATGTACTATATCCAGTTCAGAAACAGTACAAGTGTTGATTTGATGGAGTAGCTGATAGATTCTAGCTTGTTCTTGATAAATTGTAGGATACCTCAAAAAGCACACTTCATGTTGATTTTGTATGCTCTCTTGCATGAAGTCAGCCTACAATGAAATAATCATCTAAAATTCAAGAATGAGGATCCTTTTATTAAACATACAGAAGCACTTACAGGTGCAAATACAAAAGAGACGACAGATACCACAGTGCTTTCTCAAGATTGTAATGAATGTCATGCCTATATTTCCTCTTCTGTCCTATAGACTTATTGGAGGCCAAAATACCTGGAAGATCTTGTATTCCTAAGCACACCATATAGTATACTCCTCATGTAGGCATTATTGAACCACTTAATCTGAAATGAGATTAAGGCAATGGCATAGATCTGACCTCATACCTCAGGCTGCTCTCTAGTACACTATGCCATACAAGATAGCCATATGGCTGAGTTTAAGTTAAGTACCACACTATAATCCCCTCTGGTTATTATGAACCTTATGCCAGCCAGGCCAGAGAGATGGGGCATCAATCATGGATATCCTGATTATGAGGTCAAGAGGTGTATTGTCATTTGAAGCAAATGATTATAGAAAACCCAATTGGCTTTTCCAACCTATGTGAAGACAATGTAATTAATGAGAAAAAAAATAGTGATGAGATATTGACTACTGAGTACAACTTAATCTGAAAAAGATCTTTGGATATTGAAGTCTGAACCTGAATACAACCCATATTCATCACATTTAGATGGAAAAAACACTGTAACAATAATAAGTGGTCATATTTAGCAATACTTACTATTTTCCTTGATAGACCATTGCAGGTTTGATTTCTTACAATATTGCTTTGCCAGGATAACAGCTCGGTCTGAGTGCAGCTGTGACAAGTCACTTATCATTACATCAAGCACATTCAAATTTTTGAATACATGCCAGACATTTTTAAGTACAAGGTGGGCAATAAATCTTCAATCATTATTTTTGAAAGAATATCTATATAGAGCTCATTCATTGTAACACCACATGAATATGTTGTCTTCTTTGTAGGTCAATGCAATGGAACTAAAACAATGTTTCCTAGACTTATGATTTACATATCCACAGATATTACAATATTAGCTAGGAATAAATATCTTCTAGACAAAATCAGTAGTAAACTTAGTGTGAACAATACATGGTTTGTTCACCAATCCTCTACAAATGTATACAGATTGAAAAAAATTGAGATTGGTTTAACCAATAATTTGGTTAGTAATATGATCTACTAGTAATTACACACTAGAATTGAACTAGACAACAGTAGGTTGCTAGACAATAGTGTTGTTTGTACTTGTTTGCACTTGTTTGTGCAAGTGATATGTTGGCTAAACTTAAAGAAGTTGCCAAAAGTAGGTTTTCCTATACCTATTGTGTCAGTATATCAAAGGAGTTGCAAAGATGTTAAGATATTAGCAGTAATCCATAGATATGCTGAGATGTAAAGATGGAGAGATGTTGAAATATTCCAGAGTTTTGCTGGAATTCAAACCAATGATTCACTTAGTTTGCTCAAATAGGTTTTATTAACTGCATTTTTATTATATAACTAAGAAGATAAAAATCAAATCAGGCTAGACTAGCACTTATCCCTTTAGGTGGCTTAGTCAGCTGAATAGCAGATGTGCTTAGGTCCTAGTAGTCTAGGTTGTTGGGAATCTATTCCCTTTAGTTGCCCTATGAAGGATTTTCTTCCTAAAGGTGTCCTATTATACTTGTTTCTTCTTGGGTACCAGTTTTTTGCTCCTAACAATCTATTTAGTAGTACTGAAGTGATGGAAAATTCCTGCACTAGGCCCTCTGTGGGTTACCTGTGGAGGGAACTTCTAAAAGTGGTGTGAAAAATCTCTATAAAAAAGAAGTCTCTGTGAAATAATTATCTAGGGAACAGAAAATTTGCTTTTTGTGGCCTGAAGAGCTCTCCTTATATAGATATTTACAGTGGCTGTGCTAGTCTGTGCTAGCTTACAAATCTCTTACAAATGCCAAGAGGATACCAAGAGATTAGCTGTCAATTGCCAAAAGTATTACAAATGGCTCATTTTGATTGAATAAGCTTTGGCTTGGTAGGCTTGGTAATGACTGATGCTGACTGATGCATTACAAATCAAGGGGTAGTGTATTTTCAGCTCATAACTCATGATGACTCATACTGACTCATGCTAAGCCAAGCTGAATCTAGTATACTTTTTGGCAGTCATAAATGCTAATATTTACTATAATTCATATTGACATATACTAACTAGGTATAACTCACTGAGGGGTAGTACATGGTCATGTGATTGTAGAAATGATAGCTACTTGGCAAGTATGTAGGGTAGAAATAAAATATAAAGGATTTATTTGTAACTACAATTTGATCACTATATGATAGTAGGTGGAAAAGGTAAGTTAATATCTCCCCAAGAAATGGTGGAAACTTTAAGAAAATCTAGGGTAAGGTAGTTTATACTATAAACCATCCAGCCCTAAAGCTTTGTGAAATTTTGATTTTTTAGATTCTTCTATTATGGCCATGCATCAATCCAACTTGCTGCAGGTCAATGGGATACCTAGTGCATGTTTTAAAGCTAGTACTAGAAGCTTCAGAGAGTCCATTCAAAGCAAAGCTCCACCAGATCCACCATGGTCCTGAAGAATAATATAATTCACTTATAACTTACATGAACAGCAATCTCAGGAATATACAGAAAGGTAGTTTGACAAGGAATAAATGAAAGGGGCAACTTGATTGATGGTTCAAGCGGCATGACTTGACATCCAACTTCATCAGGGCCTCTGGTAAGTCACCTCTAATAAGTTTGCCCATTGAAGGGAGTTCAATGGGAACTGGAGAGAGAGCAAATACTACACAGGCAAAATTAGGCATTTTTTTTGATTGCACTAATACCTTTTATTTGAATGAGCAAGGTGTTTTGGCAAGAGTTGTACTTAGTGTATTTATATCTGAGAATATGGCCCCTACAGTGGAGTCAGGGACAAAGTAAAGCCAGATGGGCTTTGCAAGGAAGAAGGCAAAGCTAGAGTTGGAAAGTACATCCAGTCAAGTGGTAATGCATTCATAGCATCTTGGGGTCAGATTTGATGAAGCTAGATCAAATATCCTCACTGGAGAGATAATAATATAGGAATTGATATTCTGTATTTGGTACTTAGTGCTTACATAAGCATAGCTACATTAGACATTTTATACTGTAGTCTTTTCCTTAGTGACTTACTAAGTATAGTGGCTCAAAAAACTATCCATATGTTTGGTCATTTTTCACTAAACACAATAATTCCCAATAACTCCTAATCCTAGCCCTAAATTTTAAGTGTATGAAATGAGGTACATACCCTTTGCTTTTCATTGGTACAAGGGTCATGAGAGTTGAATAAGATTTGATGAAATGACAGCCATTTCAAAACAATGACTTATGTGGATAATTTTTTGACTTTATATAAATTTAGGTATCTAGTACTTGGTATGGGCTTCTTTGACCTTGATTACTGCTATAATACTTCTAGGCATGCTTTCCATGGTGTCTACCACCAACCTTTCCACTACTATCCCCTAAAATCCTTTTTTATTAATTAAATTGGATAAATTGAAATTATCTTGGATTTGGATTGTTTCACCCTATACAATTTGCTTGTAACTGTTGTGGACCACTCTACCATCAGTATAAATCACCCCACATCTTGTTCTGACACTTCCAGATTCTTTGATGATTGTCTAACTCTTATTTCCACCACTCATCTAGAGTATAAGGTAGATTATATATGGTCTGGAAGGATGGAAAATGTTGTCCAGGATATCAAAACTCTTCAGGACATCAAGAAGTAACCACATGTTTCTAAGACATGCATTTCTACTTGAAACAGGTTGATATAAAGTCTATACTAGACCAAACATAATAGATATTATTGAATGAAAAGGATTTATATTATACTGGGAAGCCAAGAACCTAGGCAAAATCACATTGATTACACCAATAGTGAGGTGAAGAACCCAGCACCACCTGCAGGACCATGACTCACAGCAGTAAGAGAAGAGCTACAAGGGTGGTAACACCTAAGCAAATGAAATGGCAATGAGTTAGGAAGTAATGTTGAAAATATCCTTAATTACCAGTTTAAAAGCTGATAATAGCAAGTGGATTAAACTGGAGATTATTCAGTCAAATACAACTAGTTTATATACATAATTAAGTAGTCCACAGACTGTGCTGTGCTATGTACCAATAAGGAAAGTGAGTGGCAGATGTGCCAGGATAGATGCAAAAGTATAATGATAGAGATGGTATTTTGAAGGTTTATTAAAGACAATGCAAGAGAGATTATATCTGCTCATAGTCACATGCTTTAAATCATATGACAGTTGAAGTTCTGAATTATTGAAGTCCAAAGTTGAAGTATATAGTATAGATAGGAGTGTTCATAACACAAACTCATACCTCAATGTCAAACAAGTCATTCCAAATAAAGCTACACTCTATAGTTATTAAATGTTACATTTTTCTTCATCATGCATTGCTAACATATATATTGAAACAATCCTTAAAGTGTAAGCTTTTTAAGTCACACTAGATAATATAAACCACTAGTAAGAAGTGAACAAATGAAACTAAGTTTGCAATTTTTAAAGAAAAAGACCAAGACAACTGAATTGAGTTCTCTGGCTATTGTATTGGTGTTTATACATATACATACTACATGGGTGTTTGTATCTATTTGGTACATAGAGCATAGGATATATTCATAAGTATCTGTATAGCCATAAGGGCTGTGAGTATTACAAATGCCACTATTTTTACTATATAAAATTTCAACTTTGGAAATCAACAAATTCAGACTTCAGCTATCATGTGATCTAAAGTACATGATTATGAGAAGGTACAACCTTCCTCACGCTACTTTAATAAACCTTTATTTTATCATACTAACACACTTTTGTATTTGCTTGAACACACCTGCCACTTACCTTCCTTATTGGTACATAGCACAGCATGGTCTGTGCACCATTCAATCATGTATATAAATTAGCTACATTTGACTGAACATTCCCATCATCTTCTATCCTCTTACTCCTCCTGCTGTATCTTTGTATATTCAGCCAGTGGTTATATAGGCTCTTTGCTTGCCATTTGGTGGTGTTTTAAGTGATCCCTTAGAATTTCATTATAGTGAGATAGAAGCATAACATTTGTAATGCACCTGTCATTAGAATAGAAGAGAAGTTAATAACAGGTGACACAACACAGAGATTAAAGGAAGGCTGTGGTACTGATAAGAGGATGTTAGATCCATGAGAAAACAGGAAAGTCTATGGGAAATTCTAAGATAAAGAATAGTATGAGTTTGGTGATTGATCATAAAGATAAAATAGAAGAAAAAGTGAAAATATACTA
>JBBPQZ010000411.1:0-16186 GCA_038092795.1 Boletus rubissimus
ATTAACTCTATTTATAAACCCCTCTCGTGTGTCATGACTTCCCAGCATCGTGCAACAACATTGTCATTCGGCGGAGAGTTCTTGCTTGAGACTGTCATACGTTGCCAGCGGGATGGTCAGTGGGAAAGTCACCGGTTTGGAGCTCTCCTGGACTCTGGTGCTACCCACACGTTTATTGATCATGATTATGTTATTCGTCATGGCATTCCCTTTTTTACCCTCAATAACCTGATAAAGATACATAACACTGATGGATCAGAAGGCTCTATAGGCCAGATTCAACATGCAGTAACCCTGATTGTGGAAATTGCTGGGCATTACGAAACAATTGACGCTTATATATCTAAACTTGATACACATCGCATGATCATTGGGTATGACTGGCTTTTCTGCCATAATCCCGAGGTCGACTGGGTGCAGAAAACCATTTCATTTCCACACTGCACCCAGTATTGCAAAATTATGGGCGCTGGCCCTCTTGCTTCTAATTATTTTGATCCAGACAATGCCTTTTTACATACTATAGAAGAAGAACTAAAAGAACAGGTTCCAGAAACCTATCACGAGTTCCTCGAGGTCTTCTCAGAACAGGAATCAACTAGAATGCCAATATGAAAGCCTTGGGATCACGCTGTAGATCTCAAGCCAGACTTTGTTCCGAAGAAGGGTCGAGTAATTCCCCTGTCGGACATTGAAATGGACGAAGTTCGTGCATTCATAGATAAGGAGCTCAAAAAAGGATACATTGCTTCTTCCAAGTCGCTGCAAACTTCTCCTGTCTTCTTTATTCCCAAAAAGGACGGTGGGAAACGGATGGTCATCGACTATCGTTACCTCAATGAGGGTACTGTCAAGAATTCTTACCCGCTTCCCTTAATTCCGCAGCTCATAGATCGGCTGAAAAATGCTGACATGTTTACACCCCTTGATTTACGTTGGGGTTATAACAATGTACGGATCAAGGAAGGCAATGAGTAAAAAGGTGCCTTCGTTACTCCAATCGGAGCTTACAAACCAATGGTAATGTATTTCGGAATGACTAATTCGCCTCCTACTTTCCAACAAATAATGAATGACATTTTTAACGATATGTATGCTGTCATAATAATTATATCGATGATTGTATGATATTTACGTCAAAGAAGACTCGGGAAGAGCACGAGGAGGTTGTAAAAGAGGTTCTCCATCGTTTACGCGATAATGACCTTTACGTCAAACCCTCCAAGTGTCACTTCTCGAAGGATAAGGTGGACTTTCTTGATATGGTAGTATCTAAAAAGGGGGTGGAGATGCAGGAAAAGAAAGTTGCTGGAGTTATGGACTGGCCGGTTCCTACTCGGTTAAAGCAGCTCCAAGGTTTCCTTGGTCTTTGTAATTATTATAGGTGTTTTATTTCAGGCTTTGCCGAGATCACATGCTTCTTGAATGATCTTACCAAAAAAGACATTCCGTTCACATGGGGTACCGATCAACAAGTGGCGTTTGAAGCCCTCAAGAAGAAATTCACTACCGCCCCGCTTCTGGCCTATCCTAATCGGGATTAAGAAGTCAGGGTTGAAACAGATGCCTCGGATATCGCTACCAGAGCTGTGCTCTCCACTCTATGTAATGATGGTAACTGGCGTCCTATTGCCTTTATTTTCCACTCTTTTGATAGCGCAGAGCGCAATTATCCTATTTACAACAAAGAATTACTTGCAGTAATCCGGGCGCTGGAAGAATGGCATCACTATCTTATAGGTCGGGAAAGATTCGAAATCTGGACCGATCACAAGAATCTGGAGTACTGGAAAAAGCCGCAGACTCTTAGTGGTTGGCAAGCTCGTTGGCATGCTGTACTTCAGGAATTCAACTATGTATTTGTTTATAAGCCAGGTTCTTCTAATGGCCAGGCTGATGTGCTTTCTCGTCGTCCGGACCATGGTGAGGCTGTGCAGGATCATAACGCCAATATCACGGTCCTGCCTCCCACTGTTTTTATTAATTCAGTTTCTCTCTCTTCGGACTTTCTTTCGGAATTGGAATCAGAGTCTGCTTCTCTTGGAGTGGATGCCGTGAACGACTTCCTTTTTGATGCTTCTATGAATATTTTCAAAAATAACAAAAACAAAGTTTTCATACCTCCCTCCTTACATACTCACCTTCTTACTTTATGTCACAATTCTCCTATTGCCGGACATGGTGGACATTCAAAAACAATTCACACTCTCACTTGATATTTTTCGTGGCCTTGCGTCACAAAAGACGTTAGAACCTATATAGATAGCTGCCAAGTGTGCGCCCTCACGAAGGGAAAGTCAAAAGCACTGGCAGGAAAACTCCTTCCTTTGCCTGTGGCCAAGAAGCCATGGGAAGATTTATCAGTTGATTTCATTACGGGATTACCCAAATCACATTCATTTACGGCCATTTGTGTGGTAGTAGACCACTTCTCCAAAGAAGTTGTGTTTATTTCCACTTACGATACATGTTCTTCTTCGGACTTAGCAAAATTATTTAGAGATCACGTTTGGTGTATCCACAGACTCCCTTCTACGCTTGTTTCCGATCGTGGTCCCCAATTCGTGTCTGCTTTTACCAAGGATCTATGCAAACTCCTCGGTATCTCGCAAAAGATTTCCACAGCCTATCATCCACAAACAGATGGCCAAACGGAGCATGTTAACCGAGATCTGGAACAATATCTCCGCGCTTACGTAGGAAAGAAGCAACACAAATGGGCTAACTGGCTCAAAATGGCCCAATTCTCCCACAATAACACTGTCACTACTGCGATAGGTTCTATTCCCTTCAACGTTACTCGTAACTACGCCCCTCGCATGGGTTTTGAAGGGAGATTGGCTGGATTCGCAGGAGAAATGGGCCATTCCCATAAGAAGATAGAAGCAGCACTTGAAGACACTTGAGATCGCATGGTCGCTTCTGCAGAGAACAGTCGTTCTGAAGCCCCAGAGTATTCTATTGGTCAGCAGGTCTGGCTATCCACCGATAAACTCAAACTTCCTTATATGGCAAAGAAATTAACCCAAAAATGGATTGGACCCTACGCTATCACCACGGTCCTTCCTAACGCCGTAACGCTTAAACTCCCCAATGCTGTCCGCATACATCCCACTATCAATATCTCTCGCATTAAGCCTTATCGGGAAACCCTACCAGGACAACCCAAAGTCCGACCTGATGTGATTGAAATTGACCAGGAAGGGGAAGAGCAATTCGAGGTGGATTACATCGCCTCATCACGTCTTAAAAATAGGAAGTTGGAGTATTTGGTTCATTGGAAAGGATATGACGAAACCAATCGTACATGGGAATCTGCCAATATCATTAATACTGCCCCTCTGGCAGTTGCTGATTTCCACAAGTCTAACCCTTCTGCTCCTCGTAAACTTCACGGACTCACGGCTTCTTCCTTTGCTTTTCTTTTCTCTCCTTTTGAGAACTTTACAGTTACGGACCATACCACGACTCGCCTGGAATTCGAGTCATAAAAAGGGGGTAGTGTTATA
Source organism: Boletus rubissimus (assembly GCA_038092795.1). Classification (NCBI taxonomy): domain Eukaryota; kingdom Fungi; phylum Basidiomycota; class Agaricomycetes; order Boletales; family Boletaceae; genus Lanmaoa; species Lanmaoa rubissima. The sequence continues at coordinate 3,510 of JBBPQZ010000411.1, forward strand.
ATATGAACATTTTCAAACTTTTTTGGACTTGTACTTTTCACTTTTCCAGTCACGTGATCTGTGCATGTGACCGTGGTAACCCTCACATGACCAGATCTAGAATCAATGACGTCATACCATGAAGTGACTGCACCTTTTTAATTTCCGCTCTTCTCACACAGCCCAGTTCATTTCCGTTATCGCATTCCCATGGTCATGAGACCACTTAACCTATTTATGGTAGTTCATCCCATGCATAGCATGGTCTGTGTGCGAGCCTGTATAGTATATAAGGTAGTACTTTGCGACTGGTACCCCCAGTCTAATCCACTTTGTTCACTGCGATAGTCATTGCCTTGGCCTTCTTGGTCATTGTAGACTGCATTGTTCGGAAAAGACCTCCATACCCTCCTTTGTGAGCCAGGACACGTGTAGCCTGCGAGCATAGTCCGAGCCTTGTGGAAGTGATCAGACGCTTCGGCGGTAGTTCATAACAATTATTGTGGGAGAATTGGGCCATTTTAAGCCAGTCCACCCATTTGTGCTGCTTCTTTCCTACATAAGTGCAGAGATATTGTTCTAGATCTCAATTAATGCACTCCATTTGGCCATCGGTTTGCAGATGATAAGCCATGGAAATCTTTTAAGAGATACCGAGGAGTTTACACAAGTCCTGGGTAAAAGCAGACACAAATTGGGGACCATGATCGGAGACTAGCGTAGAAGGGAGTCCATGTATGCACCAAGTGTGATCTCTAAATAATTTGGCAAGGTCTAAAGAAGAACATGTATCGTATGTGGGAATAAACACAACTTCTTTGGAGAAGCAGTCTATTACCATGCAAATAGCAGTGAAAGAATATAATTCGGGTAAACCCGTAATGAAATCGACTGAGAGATCTTCCCATGGTCGTTTAGCCATAGGTAAAAAAAGGAGTTTTCCTGCCAGTGCTTTTGACTTTTCCTTTGTGAGGGTGTACACTTGGCAGCTATCTACATATATTTTAATGTCTTTGGTGACTCCAGGCCATGAGAAATAACGAGTGAGAGTATGTATTGTTTTTGAATGTCCACCATGTCCAGTGATGGGAGAATCATGACAAAGAGCAAGAAGACGAGTATGTAAAGGAAGAGGTACGAAAACTTTGTTTTTGTTATTTTTGAAAATGTTCATAGAAGCATCAAAAAGGAAGTCATTCACGGCATCCACCCCAAGAGCGGTAGATTCTGATTCCAACTCTGAAAGAAAGTCCGAAGAAAGAGAAACCAAATTAATAAAAACAGTGGAAGGCAGGACTGTGATATTGGTGTTGTGATCCTGCACAGCCTCATCATGGTCCGGACAATGGGAAAGCACATTAGCCCAGCCATTGGAAGAACCCGGTTTATAAACAAATACATAATTGAATTCCTGAAGAACAGCATGCCAACGAGCCTGCTGACCGCTAAGAGTTTGCGGTTTCTTCCAATACTCCAGATTCTTGTGATCAGTCCAGATCTCAAATCTTTTGCAACCAATAAGGTAGTGGCGCCACTTTTCCAGTGCCCAAATCACTGCAAGTAACTCTTTATCATAAATAAAATAGTTGCACTCACCACTATCAAAGGAATGTGAAATAAAGGTGATAGGTCACCAGTTACCATCGTCGCATTGAATGAAAAGCACAGCTCCTGTGGCTATATCTGAGGTGTCTGTTTCAACCTGTACTTCTTGATCCCAGTTAGGATATGCAAGAAGTGGGGCAATAGTGAATTTCTTTTTGAGGGCATCGAATGCTGCTTGTTGATCGGGATCCCATGTGAACGGAACGTCTTTCTTGGTAAGATCATTCAAGGGGTGTGTGATCTCGGCAAAGCCCGAAATAAAGCACCTATAATAATTACAAAGTCCAAGGAAACCTTGGAGCTGCTTTAATCTAGTGGGAACTGGCCAATCCATGACCCCAGCCATCTTCTTTTTCTGCATTTCCACCCTCTTTTTAGATACAACCATATCGAGAAAGTTTACTTTATCCTTTGAGAAATGGCACATGGAGGGTTTAATGTAAAGATCATTATTGTGTAAATGACGTAGGACCTCTTTTACAACCTCCTTGTGCTCTTCTCAAGTCTTCTTCAACGTAAATATCATATAGTCATTAATATAAATAATTACTACAGTGTACATGTCGTTAAAGATATTGTTCATCATTTGTTGGAAGGTAGAAGGGGAATTAGTCATGCTGAAGTACATTACCATGGGTTCATAAGCTCCAATTGGGGTAATGAAGGCACCTTTCCATTCATCGCTGTCCTTGATCCACACGTTGTTATAGCCCCAACGTAAGTCCAGGGCCATAAACATGTCAGCATTTTTCAGCCAATCTATTAACTATGGGATCAAAGGAAGTGGATAGGAATTCTTGATGGTACCCTCATTGAGGTAATGATAATTGATGACCATCCTTTTCCCACCGTCCTTTTTGGGAATAAAGACGACAGGAGAGGTTTGAGGTGACTTGGAAGGAGCAATGTATTCTTTTTTGAGCTCCTTATCTATGAATGCGCGAACTTTGTCCATTTCAATGTCTGAGAGGGGAATTACTCGACTCTTTTTTGGGACAAAGTCCAGCTTGAGATCTATGGCATGATCCCAAGGCTTTCATACTGGCATTCTGGTAGATTCTTGTTTCAAGAAGACCTCTAGGAACTCGTGATAGGTTTCTGGAACCTGTTCTTTTAGTTCTTCTTCTATCATACATAAAAAGGAAGGATCTGGTCCGAAATAATTAGAAGCAGGAGTGCCAGCACCCATAATTTTGCAATACTGAGTACAGCATGGAAATGAAATAGTTCGCTGAACCCAGTCGACCTTGGGATTATGGTGGAAAAGCCAGTCATACCCAATAATCATGTGGTGTGTACCAAGTTTAGATATGTAAGCGTCTATAGTTTCATAATGTCCAGTGATTTCCACGATCAGGATTACTGCATGCTGAACCTAGCCAATAGCGCCTTCTGATCCATCAGCATTATGTATTTCAATCAGGTTATTGAGGGTGAAGAAAGGGATTCCATGATGTAAAACATAATTGCAATCAATGAAAGTGTGGGTAGCACCAGAATCCAAGAGAGCTTTGAATCTGTAACATTCCCATTGACCATCCCTTTGACAACGTATGATAGTCTCAAGCGAGAACTCTCTGCCGAATGACAATGTCATTGCGCGATGTTGGAAGATCATAACACACGAGAGGGGTTTATAAATAGAACTAATTTTTTGTTGTTTTTGAAGAGAATTAAGCACACTATTATTTAACTCTGGTGCCACGCTCAATTGAGACGCTCTTATAGAGAAAGTAGACAAACTACATAATACAGAAGAAAGATCTGAAATCAGAAAATCTGAATCTATACAAAATGTAAAAGAAGAAGAAGAAATTTGTCCAGGCATGGAGGAACCCTCTACTCCTACATGCTGTGTCCTTTTAAAGCCTCGGCCATGCATTGCTTAGCCTCGACTTCAAATTTGTCACGATAATATGCCTTGGCTTCTTCTGAGACAAAATGTTGTGCGGCCGTTGCTACTACCAGTGCTGTAACTGGGGGAATGGGGAGAGGACAAGAGACATATTGTTGTGCAACTTGCACCTGGGAGTATTCTGTGATAGGCACATAAGCACCTTGATCATAATCCCAGACAACCTGCTGACACTATTGAGGAGGGCGAGGTGGACGACAATATGGGTTCTTGGGGCAGTCAGGTTTGATGTGCCCAGGGAGGTTACAGAGGAAACAAGTTCTTGTGTCTTGCCTTGTAGATGCAGCCTGCTGCACACCTATCTCCATGGGAGCACCACAACCTGGCTGAACTCTGGTTGCCATAAACTGAGGACATTGAGGGAGGGGAGGCCGAGAGGAAGGCAGATATTGGTAACGACCCTGAGACTGTGGGACGAAGCGAGTATTTTGGGGAGGACCTTGTTCTATTGCCATTTGCTTGTATGCCCTGCCAATGGCCCAATAGTTGGCCTTGAGGTCATTGATATCAATATCCAATCCAGGGTAATTCATCCAGACCCTTTCATAGATATGGTAGTTAACTGCCTTCTTCAGAAGCATAGTGGCATGGTAGTCCTCAATGTCCACTTCTTTCTGGAGGACTTCAAATTGCTGGAGGAAGAGATCAATTGGATGACCATTTTGACGAAGGCCTTCCAATTTCCGAAGAGACTCGTGGGCAAGTATGTCAATCCAGAAATATTCCTTGATCTCCTTTTGGAGCTTAGCCCAGCTAGGCGAGGCCGAATCTCCTTTGATGCCAGTTATGACATCCTTAGAATTGCATACCTCAGACTCCTCATCATCCAGGTACTTTTTCAACGTAATTTGGGCGAACCCGTCTGCCTTCTTTTCAAAGCATGAGAGGATGGCGATACATTTCAGCTTATCCAACTTTCACGTTTGAGTGTCAACCCATAGCTGCATCTTTACCCACCAAAGACGGAAGGTGGTATGATCACCATCCCATTTCTCAGGATCAGCAATCTTTTTTATAATGTTGGACTTTTCCTTGTCCACGTTTAGAGTGGCAAGTCTTGCGACAAGGTCATCTAAGTCCACTGATGTCAACATATTTGATTACGGGTTTAAGGTAGCAGATAGGGCAGAGATAAGAGCAGAAGTGTTCAACATCAAAATATTCAAAGGAGAAAGAGTAATGTTCAGTGCATTGTTTGTTGTGGGAAAGTCAATAGATCTTATGGGTGCGGGATCGGGACAGAATCTTGATGAGGTCTTCTTTCAGCTGCTTACTGTGTGGATTATTTCAACCACACTCTGGGCAACCTACAAACTTGCTGTCATAGAAAGTACTTCTTTGATTGGAGGTAATATCTTCTTCTCTGAATACACTGCCTAAGGTGGCTGCAGTGACCTAAACTAAAATCCAGAATGGAACGAGACAAGAGAAGTGTGGGTTACAGTGAGAGTCGAGGGGATTCCTCGAAGATATCGGTAAGCGAAAGCGAACCGATCAAAGATAGTCGGGTTGGGGGCTGATGTGCAGTTCATCCGTTGGGGGGATTCCTCCAACGGTGGCTAAGGTATCGGCGAGTCGAAGGACAAGCCGATCGAGGAAGCGATCTAGGGGTTTCCTAATCGCGGGGCGAGTAAGACGAGAGAAGCAAATAGATTGCTAGGCGGTGACGAGATACAAGGTAGCTCGAAGGAGGTCTAAACTAGCAATCTAGGTGGTACTCGAGTCATTTATATATGCAGCCTCCTCGCGCACGGACCGTAGTAAGAAATGCGAGGAGAACTATAAAAGAAAGGGTTATGCGTTACGGATCAAAAGAAGATGCATAACGGAATGGAAGGAAACCCGAAATGGAAGGACGCGTCATGATGAAGAGCAGAACACGCGGCCGTCATATTGTGGGAGAATCAATGAGACAGATATGGTAAGAGGATGCGCCACGGGTATGGAGGTAGCTGGAGAAGCCAGTGGCGAAGAAAAGGAATATAGTCTGTGGGACGTGCTAGGATCCTTTGGATAAAGGGTCCTAGCACCAATGGTAGTACATGGATAGAGCATAAGTGAAAGAGAAGTACTAAGAAAAGGAAAAGTTGTAACACACGTTAAATGTGATGTTACAGGTGATCATGTGAACCTGCCCACACCGGCATAGTGGGAATATGGACAGCTAGGCACTCAGCTGACGACAGGGGCTAGTGCTCTATGCCCGGTAGCAATGTTATCCTTATTTGTAATGGCAGATGACCATATGTAACAGTGTGGGACAAGTGCTGGTCTCACTACCGTCAAGTGGTAGTAACTCTTGTTTCCTTAGCTCTGGGACCCGAGCATTGTGTATAACAGTCTAATCCAAGTGTTATGATCTTATCATGAAGGACAAAACCACAAGGCTTGAAACTATCTCACAGGTTACACGAATCTGGGCCCAAGAAGAGGGTATGGAGGTCTTTTCTGTCCAACTCAGTCTATAAGGGCTAGATAATCCAGGCAATGACTATCAAGGTGAACAAAATGGATTAGACTGGGAATACCAGTCACAAAGTATCTACTTATATAATGTACAGGCTCATGCACAGACCATGCTATGTGTGGGATGGGTTACCATAAATAGACTAATGGATTCCATGGTTGTAAGAGAAAGATAATGGAAATGAAATGGGCTGTATGAGAAGAGCGGAAATTAAAAGGGCGAGGTCACCTTATGGTATGATGTCATTAGTTCTAGATCTAGTCATGTGAGGGTTACCATGGTCACGTGCACAGATCACGTGACTGAGAAAAGAAAAGAATGCAAGTCCGAAAAGTTTGAAAATATTCATATCATAACAGGTACTTTCCCTGTAACCTTCATGGATTGGATGGGGCTGCAATGGTTGATGACAATTGTTCCTGATGTTCTGAAATCATTACTGACGTGTTTCCTAGGGATGCACTGAATGCTTGGCCGCCTCACCAATGCATTATCATCTCTGCTCTTGAGGCATTGCCCTCCAACCTTATGATGAAAGCTCTCCCCACACCTAGCTCAGGGTGATTAGCATATGACCTCATACCTACTGGTCAGCTCAACTTCGCAGAAGCCCAGCTGCCCAGGCAACCATTCCATGATGGTTAGACCACTGTAAATGTCACGACAACAGGTCCTGGTGCTGATGTCAACCAGTTGAACAGGACTATCATGAGCAGTGGAAACACCATAGCTGGTGGCTCAGAGGGCTGGGCAACTGCCCTCAGGTACTTGATGGCAAATTGGTACTTTACAAGCATTTTGTATAGCTGGTGAGCATAGTCTCTATTTCTTCGCTTGTTCAACCTACCACATTGTCTGTAGGCCCGCCATTGCAGGGTCTATCCCAGGCATGCTTCTCCAGCTGCCTGCTTCACAACTCAACCTCACTACTAGTAACAGTGTCAACAACAGTGGTAATGTACATTGTCCTTTCTGTATCACTTATATATATATCTGCTGAGTTCCAACTTATTGTTCAATTCTAATGTACGAAAATTTCTCTAATCTCAATGTTGATTCCTCAGAGTCTGGTGGTGAATATACTGTCCAAGCAGGTTTCGGCTGGTGTCCTGCGGTAGATTGCAGCCAAATATGGTCAAGTTCTTGTTGCCCCTTAGTGCCCTCACTTGTCACTGCTGCAACTGGCAGCTTGAGCAGTGCTGTAAGCTTGAGATTATCCTCTTACTCCATGGAAGCTATGGTTGCTGCTGTCTTTGTGTTGCTCGTCAGATTATTTTTGTCATAAAAAGATCTCAGTGAATATCATTAAGGATGATCCCCAAAAATCACAATAGTGTTGGTCATTGAAATAATTCAAGAGATGTGACAACAAAAACTGCCAACCTCATGACTTACAGTTTGTAGGACACACTCGCTGTGCCAGTCAACACTGACATCGAAACTGCTCACATGCTTTTAAATAGTACTATGCAGCCAAAGCTGCTATCATGGGACTCACAAAGATCCTTGGGTTTGAAGGCAAGAGGTACAACATCATTTTGCAATGTCATTGCTCTGAGTGCCAGCACTGTGATAATGATGCACCTCAAGTAGTACTTTTTTCGAACTCCAATGGTCTCACAGACCCATTTTCATTGTATACACCCAAATTACACACTCAAACTAAGCTAATGTCCAAGTGACACTAAAATAGGTTTATGTTGGGCTAAGGTAGTGTAGCTGTGTCATCAATGTTTTTCTTCCTTTGTTTGTTGAGGGACTCATCAATCATAGGTATTACCATCAGTCTAGCATTAGTAAATTCTCAAGTTACTTTTCTGACTTTTAATAGTGTTTTTTTGTGCTTTTTGTGCTCTTCATCTGTTGCATAAACTTGTCAAAAAGCAGCTAAAAGTAGATTGCTCTGCTTTTAGCATTCTTTTACTAGGCTTTTACCATGTATTAGGAAAAAACAAGATACTACATAGTATTATGTAGCATTTATAGTACTGGTGAACTCTGTAGACTTCTCTCCTTTTTATAGCACTATATTGAACAATATAGCACTTATAGTGTGTATACTATGCATCTATCAGCCACAACAAAACTCTCGCCCAATCATAAATGCACCATATAATCACTACTTATCTGTTTTGACCTCATCCACATTCCCTGCCTTTTTAACCTCATCTGCATCTGCTTCATCCATCAACACTTCATCAGCTTGTATCTCACCCATAACCTGTTCATGCTTCTAATTGAACTTGTTGATTACATCTTCAATTACCATGGCTAATATGGTCATGCTGTTCACTAGTTGGGGGATCAGAATGCCCACATGCAACATCAGTAAACCACAAAAACCTGAATGTAGCACATGGCTACCCAGAGTACTCCAAAGCAGAGCAGCTTTCCAGCATGGCTTTTTTGATCACCATAAAAATTCCATTTATAGTTATAGAGCCATAGCAATTCATAGCCACACCCAGTGACCTCACTGACTGACTAAGCAGATTGTAACTGGTCAACAGAATTTAGGCACACTACTACAGGATTGCATATAATTTGTGCTGCAAAAAATGACAATCATGGGAAATAAGACTGATGAGACAAGTATGCATTAGGTAAAGTATGCATTAGGAGGGATGCTATCCAGATCTGAACAACTTAGACCGAAAATAATAATGCATCAGTGTTTCGAAAGGAAGTCTAGGTTTTTCCTAGAGGGCTTTGTTTTAGTGCCCTACTGACCTGCACCAAGTTGTATTAATGCATGGCCATAACAGAAGGACCCAAGAAGTCAAAATTCACACACTTCCCATGGTCAGAATTCCAAGAAGCTTTAGGGCTGGACAGTCTATAATATTAACTATCTTTCTCTAGATTTTCTTAATTTTCCCACCATTTTCTAGGGAGATATTAACTTATCTTTCCCACCTATTGTCATATAGTGATCAAACTTGTAGTTACAAAGAAATTCTTTATATTTTATTTCTAGCCTACACACATGCCAAGTAGCTACCATTCCCACAATTACATGTCTGTGCATTGTGGACGCTACGGTACAATGGGTCATGAGAATGCAATGTGAATTGCGTGTGGGTAACTACTATGAAAGGTGAACTAAAGGATGTGTAAGTAAGGAAAGGGGTGGGCGAAAGCCAGGGGGCTTTCCGGCCTGAAGCAAGCGACCTGCCGGGGAGAGCAAGTTGCTTTTCCGAAGATAAGGAGCCTGCAACGCGAGCTGAGACGCTCTTCCCCGTTGAAGGAGCAGGGAAGAGAACTGACCTTTAACGTACTGGTGGCATTGCTATGGAGGTTAGTTTTTCAATTAGGCCAGGGCATTCTTGAAGGTACGGCGCTAGGATGATGGTGTGCTTGCACAGATATTTGGTGAATGATTCTCCTGACCATCTTCCCATTGTTTTGACTATCTCGAATGGAGTTCCCAATAGTAGGTAGTGTAGGGTACCTCCGATATGTAGGCTGTGTCCTTTGAGCGCTGGCATCCTATGTCGCTCTATGATTTCTTGCATCCGTTTGGTGATTTCCGGTTTGGTGAGAGGTTGGAGACCTCTTGGGTATCTCCAGGCGAAGAGGTGGTCATTGGGGCCAGGGTTGTTGATATCGAGGTGATTTTGTATCCATGTGACCGGGTCTGTCAGGTGGTTAAGGGGGGTGCAATGGGTTGTTTCCCCAAGGGAGGAGCATTTGGTGAAAGGAATGAAAAGGGATATGACTGGTATGTCGTTGTGGTTTTTGGTGGGGGAAAGGTGTTTGCATTGGATGTATAGGTGGGGGAAGGATTGGAATTTGTTGAGCGAGGGTACAGTGAATTCTCCAAGACGGGAGACGGTGTAGAATGTGGTGACTAGACATGCAAAAATCGCAGCATCTCGGGGGGTGGACAGGTTGAGGTAGGTGAGAAAGAGGAGAAGAATGTTACATTCAAAGGGAATGCGTTTCTGTCACAAGGATGAAGCTGGTGCTAGACGAGTTGCTCCTTCTATGATTGATCGGGTTTCATCGTAGTTGATGTTCCATGGCATGCCATGTAGCAGGTGCCAGGCATGCAGACCTGTAATGTAGTTGGAGACGGTTGATCCAGAGGCTGCCCTGGCGCAACTGGCAACAAAAGCCGCTAGGAGGAGTTGTGATAGAGGTGCTCGTTGGGTGTCTGGAATGCCGTAGATGTCACAGTATACGTGGAATGACAGAAGTCCCACTCCGTATGTCTCCTTGGTTTTTTCAGTCCAGGAGGCCGAAATGATGTCTAGAATCCGGTTGAGTTGCGCGTCTGGAATGGGGATGTGAGCTCCTAGGGGGTCACTCAACTCGCGGGTGGCAGAGGGAGGAGGGAGCCAGAGGCGTAGGCGGTCCCTTGCAAGACAGTGTGGCCTTAGGTCCAACGGAAGTGGAGTTAGGGATGGCAGGTAAGGACGAGGGGCGGGATTCGAGGGTTGTGTGGTTGTCGAGGATAGGGTGGTTGAGGAAAGTGGGGAATTAAAACGAGTGATGCAATTCTTGTCCGAGGAGGGATTCCTGGACGAGGTCTTCCTCTTCTTGAATTTCGGTTTTCCAGCGCATGTGGGCTTCGTGGAGGTGCTCGTTTCGTTCTGAGCGGGGGTCACGCGCAGGGAGGAAGGGCTCATTATGGGAGGTATTCCGCTCGTCTGTGGTGGTGGGGTCTGTTGTGTCAACAAGGAAGGGAAGGAGGGGAGGGAGGATGGGTATTCTCGGAAGGAGAAGATGTACTGGGGGATACCGTTTGCATGATGGACTGTCCGCGGGATTGGCTGCGCTTGGGACATAGGTAGTCTGAACTTCTCTGAGGCGAGGGGTTTGAGCGAGGAGATGGTGAATTCGTTTGAAGACCATGTTGGTTTGTGGATTGCGGTGGTGTCCTGACCACCACCCTTCCACGACACTGGTGTTGTTGCCATAGACGACAAGTCTAGGGATTTCGGGGTATAAGGTGATGACCATGTTGATGAGCAGCTCGAAGCCAACGGCTTCTGCCCAGCTGATGTCTTGAGTGGCGCCCCTGGAATCCTTCCAACCTGGGATGAGCCGCCAAGCTCGCCATTTATTGCCGGTGACGATGCCCATGCCCATGCCAGAGCTGGCATCGGAGAACGCTTGGAGGTCCTCGAAGGGAAGGGGGGGGTGGATAGGGAGGGAAACTTTGCCTGACCTAAGGCTGTCGTCCCACCATAAAAGATCTTTGGCTATTTGTTTGATCGGGTGGTGGGGCATGAAGGGTTTGTTTGCACATAGCCGTAGCATGCATTCTAGGCCTGTGAGATAGGCTCTGCCTTCACGTAGGGCAGCTGAGGCATGCAGCAGTTTGCCATATAGTTGTTTTACGTCTGATAAGATGTGGGTTCTGTGGCGCAGCCATTCTTTTATGGCATCTCGGTACTTTTTGACTTTCTGCGGGGTGAGTGAGACAGTGCGTGCTGATAGATCCCAGTTAAAGCCTATGTAGACTACGGATGATGTGAAGGGTTGGTCTTTGGACCTTTCCCAGGGGATTCCGAGTTCATCTGAGATGCGATCAATGTCCACGAGATTGTAGGTGAAGTTCGCGTCGTGGGTGTTCCTTGGTGAGGAGTTGGAGAGATCTCGGATGAGGGTGGTGCAGTTTTCGTTGAATTCTTCGATGGTGCCATTGGGATGTTCTGAGCCGGCGAACCAGAGTCTACTCCCCAATTGTTTCATTGGGCCTGTGGCTTTTATGTTCTGGTTCCATGTGAAGCGTAGGGTGTTGTAGTCTGTGACGCGGGATCGTTTTATCCTGAAAAAGATGTGGTTGTCTACCCATTTGTCGAGTGGGCTTATGCCTTGCCATCTGAGGATTTCCGCTCCTGCATCGGCTAGATGACCATATACGCCTGCTAAGGGTGCTGCTCCAAATGCTAAGCACTTGTCAATGAAGAATAAGTTGTTGGGGGCATGAACGACCGAGGCAGGCCATTGAGACGGGTTTAGCGGTATCGTTCGGTAGGCTTCCGTGACGTCTCTTGTGGCTGCTTCTGAACCTGGGGGTAGGCGCGCAATGAGGAGTAGCACGATCGAAAATTTTCCCCAGGTGGTGGGGAAATTTTCAACATTTATGGTGGAGTTTATGGAGGGGGAAGAGAATTTGGGGGTGGGAATGAGTGGGAAGGAGAAGTTTTGGATGAGTCTGAATTTGCCAGGGCAGCCTAGTTTGGGTATGGTGGAGATGGGGGAAGATTGGAAGGGTCCGATTAGAGAGAATAGCGCGTTGTGGTTAAAGGGACCTAGATAACATTCCTTTTCTAGTTCTTTTTGGATGGTCTTATTGAACTCGGTGACATAAACGTCGACAGAGACTTTATTAGGGGGAATTTGTACACGAGTGATGGGGGGGAAGTTTATATCAAACCCGAAACGTAGTCCTGTAAGTACTTTATGAAAGCAAGAGATGGTGCCAGCATCCTCAAGTGCCCTCTGCCATGCGTCTGCTTTGTACAGCATTGTCGGTTGATTGTTTCTGGGCTCTGGGGCATTGATGCGCTCCGTGGGCCTTGAATCTGCATCCTGAGCATATGTGGAGTGGTCTATGGGTTTCGTTACAGCCATAGGTTTTCTGCCATTTGACACATAGTTGACGTTCATCCTGTTTGGTGAGGAGGCTCCCTCCAACACGCTCTGCAAAGGTGTTGAATTTCTGGTCCCATGTCCGTGCCTCATTGCAGCAGGTGACGT
>JBBPQZ010000412.1:0-16139 GCA_038092795.1 Boletus rubissimus
GCATGGTTTGAGTTTCAAGTCCATAGCTTGACAATAGGGCTGAGTATAGCCCCAAAATAGGCCCAAAATAGCCATGGTTAATACCACTAGTATCTAGGAATTTTGAATCATAGTCAAAAAAAATATTATAGTCCATGACATGAGTATTTGTTATAATATGAACATTTTCAAAAACTTTTTGGACTTATCATTTTCTTGTCCTTTATCATGTGATCTGTGCACATGATCATGAGAAACCTCATATGACCTGGTCCAGACCTAGTCATGTGACACACCTCATGATTTTCATCTTTGTTGTCTTCTATTTTTTATCAACTCTTACATTGATTTCCATCCTTGTGTTCACACCTACACTTCTTCACTTTATCCATATCTAGTAATCTTTTTCATGCATAGCATGGTTTGTGTGCATCCCTATAATATGTATAAACTAGATACTTATAACTGGAATCCTTAGTCTAATCCATTTTTGTTTATCTCAATAGTTATTGCCTGGGTCTTCTGGCCCTTGTAGATTGAGCTGTTCAAAAAAGACCCCCATATCCTCTATCTCTATTGAGCCAGAAGTTGTACACTCTAAGAAGCATCTTCTGAGCCTTGTGATTTGGTTTGTTATTTGCAATAGTTTATAATAATATTGGTGTCTGCTACTGCCACATCTGATAAAACTGTATTAGATCCTTGCACATGATTACCTTCCAGAATCACATGCTCTGTTCTTTTCCTGACATTTTGGATATAGCTTTCTAGCAGATCTCTGTTTGGATCTTATCATGCCAGTATACTGTTATAATATGAACATTTTCAAACTTTTCGAACTTGCATTCTTTTCTTTTCCAGTCATGTGATCTGTGCACGTGACCATGGTAACCCTCACATGACTAGGTCTAGAACTAATGACATCATACCATGAGGTGACCTCACTCTTTTAATTTCCACTCTTCTTACACAGCCCCTTTAATTTCTGTTATCTCTTTCTTACAACCGTGGCATCACTTAGTCTATTTATGGTAATCCTTCTCACACATAGCATGGTCTGTGCATGCACCTGTACAGTATATAAAGTAGCACTTTGCGACTAGTATTCCCAGTCTAATCCATTTTGTTCACCATGATAGTCATTGCCTTGGTCTTCTGGCCATTGTAGACTGTGTTGAGCAGAGAAGACCCACATACCCTCTCCTTGAGCCAGGAATTGTGTATCCTGCAAGTAGTCCCGAGCCTTGTGGTTTGTCATTCACAATCAGATCATAACATATACTTTGGCTTCTTTGCCTATATATATAGTCTTGCTAATGTGACATGTTGGCAATAACTGGTGCTGGTGGAGGTTGAGGAACCTTCAAAAGGGAGCATTTGGAATAATGAGGAGTTGCCATGGTTTCAGGTGCTAATATAGGCTGTACCATGGCTAACACATAAATATCCAAGAAAGGATCTTATAATTGTTTAATGGAGGGAGAGAAGCTTGGAGGTTGATAATTAGGGTTGATGGGGCAATTTGGCCAAATATGGCCCATCTGGTGACAATTGTAGCAAGTACAGATATTGGAACAGAAGAGAGTTTGCACTACTCTAATCTCCGTTGGTGCACAACCTGACTGAGTATTGATTGGAGTAAAGCAAGAAGTGCTGCCAAGAGTGGCTCACAAGTGGAGGGCATGAGGAAAAAATGAATTAGGCTGCTGTTATTGTGGTTAGAAAGGATTTCTGCATTCTAGGGCAATGTGTTCAAAGTTGTAATCAATTTAGTGGTAATTTTCCATTAGGATCAGATATTTTTCCACATTAGGATAGATAAGCTCCCTTTGTGTAAAGATCCTATAATCTACCCCTTTTTTTAGTAGATGGTAAGATTCACCTTCATTTACAGCCACTTTTTGCTCTAAGATTTTAAACTCCTGAAGAAATAGGTCTATGACTTGGCAATTTTGCCAAAGTGTCAAGAGTTTCTTGTATAATTCCTGGGCTATGATCTGGATTTGAAAATAGTCCATGATTGTTTCTGCAGGATTTCCCATGTTGGCCAGGCCTGGAGGTCATAGGATACCTGAACTTCAGTTAGGCCAGCTATAGCAATATTCCTGGTTTGGTTTTCTTGAATAAGGAACTGTTTAAGGGCCATAATTGCAAAAGGCTGGGCTTTTCCTTCTAACCTTGAGAGTGTGGCAAAGGTTTGCAATTGGTTGTCCTTCCAGGAATTGGCAAAGACCCACATTTAGATCTTGATCCACCAAAATCTAAATTTGGTTTGGTTATCATCCTAATTTCCAGGATCAAGGACTTTTTTTTGTTATGGAATTTTTGTTTTCATCCAGAAGCTAGGCAAGCTAATTGGCAACACCAGCATTGCGAATGGGATTGGATTCTCCTTGATCACTTATTGTTTCTTACTGCTTAGTATCTTTCAACCAAACTCTAGAGATATAACAGCAATGATCTTTAAGGAAATACTTCCAAGAATAAAGATAGTAATGATGATAACATAAGGTTTGGTAATGTTGCTAGGGAAAGAGAAAAGCACTATACATAAACTAGCCCAAACTAGGTAATCTGAGATTTAACTAGATAATTGGCTTTCTAGACTACCTTGACAATTATTTGTTGGCTAATGAGACGAGATAAGCTCAGCCTATTTGATATGGTGGTCAGGTAGTTGCTCTTCACAAACAAGGCTCAACCCTTGCATGGACTAATCAATTTCCAAGGGGGAAAATGGAGAAGAATTCTGTACCTCCAAAAAATGTGTCTTTCCTAGAGGCTCCTCTAAAGGTGCCAAAGGTGACAAAAATGTAATCATTGGCAATGGCCAAAATGGATCTTTACACCCAAATCACAGGGCACTTAATGAATACTCTGATCAATCATTAGAGCAGCCAAGGTCTCTTTCAACCCTAGCAGAAAATCTCCTTAATCCTAGAGTCCAGATATGTCCAATATGAAACATAGGGTATATATGCCTTTTGCACAGTGCTTCTGGCAGGTCCAGCATATAGGTATCTTTGGTACTATTGCATGTTAGGACCATCATTGGTCTGACATATTTTAGGATGAGCTTCCAAGCTCATCCCTTTGGCATGTTTAAATTTTGTGTGGAAAAATATGTACACAAGATCTCCAACTTGAAGGGCCTTCCTTTCATTTCATTTTTTATTTGCATGGTGCATTTGAACCACTCAGCTTTTAATGATCACATCATGGGCCATATCCAGATTATGAAACACTTGTTGCATGAATGCCCTTACACCTGGTGCAGTCAAGGGTTTTCCTTCATTGATGCATTGCATCAATATGGGCATGTACCTGTAATTAAGCTTAAAGGGTGCAAACTTAGTAGAGTTACTTATGCTCAAGTTGATCATGAACTCTGTCATTGGCAGCTTCACTAGCCAGTCCTTTTGATTGGATTGTACCATTGCTTGTAGTATGTGTACTACATTTCTGATGGCCCTTTTTGAGGTGCCATTTGTTTGCAGATGGAAGATTGTAGACATTTGGGAACTTTACTCCAAGCATCCACAATTTACACCAAAATGTTGATGTAAATTTCACATTTTGATTAGAAACAATAGTCTCAGGCAGTCTGTGGAGTTGTATGACTTCATGGATGAACTTGAAAGCAAGTTCAGATGCCTTGATCATTGTTTTTATGGGTACTGGGTGTATCATGGTCATAAGATGGCATAGGACAACTCAGAGGCAGTTGTGTCCCTCACTTGGTGAAAATGATCCCACAAAATTCATGGCAATTAATCCCTATGGTTGCCTTGGAATCACTAGCCAGTGTAACAGCTCTTGGGATAGTTTATTTCATGGTTTGGTGGCCTGGCATATTGGAAAAGTTTAACAGAATGTGTCTACTTCAAGGCCAAACTTTGACCACTAATATAATCTGTGGTTCATTGGGCATTGAAATGCATGAGGGCCCTATGGGCCTGGTTGATGATCTTGGTGATTAGACTATTTTCCAATATATCATATGTGGTAGGCATAGTACTGTTATAACCTTATCATGAATGACAAAACCAATGCCACAAGGCTCAGAACTAACTCACAGGCTACACAAGTCCTGGCTTGTGTTAAGACTGTGCCGACGATCTCTGGGTGTAACTCCGGAACTCTGGAGTTTGGTGGGAATAAGGATGTTGGCTTCACCATATGTGGTGCGCCCTTGCTGTCGATCGGGTCCTTGTATTTCGGAGTGGAGGTTTGGAGGTAATTTGGGGGGGGGAAACAATAAAGTCGGAGGTGATCAATATGGATCAGATGAACAGAGGGTTTATAACCAGAAGTCAAAAGTCGGTAGTCTGAGTCGATAATCTAACTGTAGTACAAAGCTAGGTACGGGGGTTTATATACGGAGGTAAAATGGGAGATGGAGTACTAAAGTCTGGGGGTCCGAGTATTTTCGGGGGTACAAGTATTTTTGAGGGGATAATGAAAAGGGGAGACGGGTAACTAAGGGGAGACAGAGATGAAAGGTCAGGGAGGATGGAGGTACGGAATGCAGGGATGACGGAGGTACGAGATGCAGGAACGACGGAGGTACGTGAATATTGGAAATAAGTATTACAGGATAAATGAAAAGAAAGGTAACTCCGAAGGTCCAGAGTTGCGATATACATGAAAAGAGGCCGGAGTTGGCATATAGTGCGCCGGAGGTGTTGGAGGTGTCAGAGGTGGACTCGTGGAATTACGGAATATGACAGCTTGACAATAAAGAAGAGATGGGAGTTTTCTCCAGTTAACTCAATCTATGGTGGGCAAAAGACCAGAGCAATGACTATGAGAGGTAATCAAATGGATTAGACTAGGGATGCCAGTTGCAAAGTGTCTACTTTATATATTGTACAGGTGTGCACATAGACCATGCTATGTATGAGAGGGATTACTGTAAATAGACTGATGAAAGAAGTGACAGTGGAAGAGAAACAATAGAAATTAAAAGGGGCTGTGTAAGAAAAGCAGAAATTAAAGAAGCGTGGTTACCATGGTCACGTGCACAGATCACATGACTGAAAAGAAAAATGCATTAAGTTCAAAAAGTTTGAAAATATTCATATTATAACACTACCCCCTTTTTATAACTTGAATTCCAGGCAAATCATGGTTGGTTCAGTGACCATAAAGTTCTCATAAGGAAAGAAAAGAAAAGTGAAAGAAAAAGCTGTAGGTCTGTGGTGATAGCATAGGGTCCAATTCATTTTTGGGTTAATTTCTTCACCATATATGGAAGTTTTAATTTATTGGTAAATAGCCAGACCTGCTGGCCAATAGAATACTCTGCAGCTTCTGAGCAACTTTTTTTCCACAAAAGCAATCATTCTATTTCAAGTATTTTTGAGTGCTTCTTCTATCTCCTTCTGTGATCAGCCTATTTCTCTGGCAAAACCAGCTAATTTCCCTTCAAAACCCATGTGAGAAGCATAATTGTGAGTGACATTAAAGTGAATGGAGCCAGTTGCAGTGGTGATGGTATTATTATGGAAGAATTGTGCCATTTTAAGCCATTTTGCCTAATCATTCTGCTTCTTTCCTATGTAAGTACAGAGATATTATTTGAGATCTTGATTAACATGCTCCATTTGGCCATCAGTTTGTGGATGATAGGCCATGGAAATTTTCCGGAAGTTACTGAGAAGTTTACATAAGTCTTTGGTAAAAGCAGATATGAACTAGGAACCACAATTGGAAATTAAAGTAGAGGGGAGTCCATGTATACACCATATGTGATCTTTAAATAGAATGACTAAGTCTGAAAAAGAACAAGTATTGTAAGTGGGAATAAACACAACTTTCTTAGAGAAGCAGTTTACTACCATCCAAATTGCCATAAAGGAATGTGATTCAGGTAAACCTGTGATGAAATCAATAGAAAGATCTTCCCATGGTCATTTAAGGGAGGGGGAGAAGTTTTCCTGCAAGTGCTTTTGACTTTCCCTTCATAAAGGTGTATACTTAACAGCTATCTATATATGTTTTAACGTCTTTGGTGACACCAGGCCATGAGAAATAATAAGTAAGGGTATGAATAGTCTTTGAATGTCCACCATGTCTAGTGATAGGGGAATCATAACATAAAGTAAGGAGATGGGTACATAAAGGAAGAGGTATGAAAACTTTGTTTTTGTCTTTTTTGAAAATATTTATAGAGCCATTAAAGAGGAAATCATTCATGGCATCCACCCCAAGAGCAGCAGACTCCAATTCCAACTCTGAAAGAAAGTCCGAAGATAGTGAAACAGAATTAATAAAGACAAAGGGAGGCAAGATTGTAATATTGGTGTTATGATCTTGCACAGCCTTGCCATGGTCTAGATGCCATGAGAGCACATCAGCCCAACCATTAGAAGAACCAGGTTTGTAAATAAAAATGTAATTGAATTCCTGGAGTATGGTGTGCCAATGAGCTTGCCGACCATTAAGAATCTGCAGCTTCTTCCAGTATTCAAGGTTTTTGTGATCAGTCCAGATTTTAAATCTTTCCTGACCAATAAAATGATAGTGCCACTTTTTCAGCATCTGAATAACTGCAAGCAATTCTTTATTATAAATAGGATAATTGCACTTAGCACTATCAAAGGGATGTGAAATGAAGGTAATAGGCCTTCAGTTACCATCATCACAGAGAGTAGAGAGCACAGCTCCTATTGCAATATCCAAGATGTCTATTTCAACTCACACTTCCTGATTCCGATTAGGATATGTGAGAAGTGGAGTAATAGTGAATTTCTTTTTGAGGGCATCAAATGCTGCTTGTTGATTGGGACCCCATATGAATGGAATGTCTTTCTTGGTGAGATCATTCAAGGGGCATGTGATCTTGGCAAAGTCTGAAATGAAACACCTATAATAATTACATAGTCTGAGGAAACCTTGGAACTGTTTTAATCTGGTGGAAATTGGCCAATCCATGACCCTAGCCATCTTCTTTTCCTGCATTTCTACCCTCTTTTTAGATACTATCATACCGAGAAAGTCCACTTTGTCCTTTGAGAAATAACACTTGGAGGGTTTGATGTAAAGGTCATTATCATGTAAATAATGCAGAACCTCTTTTACAACCTCATGTTCTTCCTGAGTCTTCTTCAATGTAAATATCATACAATCATTAATGTTTGTAAATAATGACTACAGCATACATGTCATTAAATATGTCATTCATCATTTGTAATACATTACCATTGGTTTGTAAGCTCCAATAGGAGTAACAAAAGCACCTTTCCATTCATCGCCTTCCTTAATCCACACATTGTTGTAACCCTAGTGTAAATCAAGGGCCATAAACATGTTAGCATTTTTAGCCAATCAATGAGCTGTGAGATCAAAGGAAACAGATAGGAATTCTTGATGGTGCCTTCATTGAGATAACAATAGTCGATGACCATTCTCTTCCCACCATCCTTTTTTAAAATAAAGAAGACAGGAGAAGTTTGCAGTGATTTGGAGGGCACAATATTCCTTTCTTGAGCTTTTTATCTATGAATGCATGAACTTCATCCATTTCAATATCTGAGAAAGAAATTACTCAACCCTTCTTCAGAACAAAGTCCAGCTTGAGATCTACAGCATGATTCCAAGGTTTTCATATCAGCATTCTAGTAGATTCTTGTTCTGAGAAGACCTCAAGAAACTTGTGATATGTTTTGGGTACCTGTTCTTTTAGCCTTTCCTCTATTGTACAAAGAAAAAAAAGATCTGGTTCAAAATAATTAGAAGCAGGGGGACCAGCACCCATAATTTTACAATACTGGATACAGTGTGTAAATGAAATATATCACTGAACCCAATCAACCTTAGGATTATGGCAGAAAAGCCAGTCATACCCAATGATCATCCAATGCATGCCTAATTTAGATATATAAGCATTTATAGTTTCATAGTGTCCTGCGATTTTCATAATCAGGGTTACCATGTGCTGAATCTGGCCAATAGCACCTTCTGATCCATCAGCATTATGTATCTTAATTGGGTTATCAAGTGTAAAGAAAGGAATACCATAACATAAGACATAGTCATGATTAATAAAGGTGTGAGTAGCACCAGAGTCCAAAAGAGCTTTGAACTTGTGACATTCCCACTAACCATCCCACTGGCAATATATGACAGTCTCAAGCAAAAACTCTCCACCAAATGACAATGTTGTTGTGTGATGCTGGAAAGTCATAACACACAAGAGGAGTTTATAAATAGAAGAGATTTTTTGTTGTTTTTGCAGAGAATTAAGCATACTATTATTAAACTCCAGTGTCATGTTCAATTGAAATGCTCTGACGGAGAAAGCAGTCAAACTATGTAATACAGAAGATAAATTGGAAACAGAAAAATCAGAATCAGAACAAGAAGAAAAAGAAGATTGTTCAGGCATGAAAAAACCCTCTACTCCTATGTGCTGTGTCCTTTTAAAGCTTCTGCTGCACACTGCTTGGCTTCCACTTCAAATTTATCACAATAATACACTTCAGCTTCTTCTGAAACATAAGCCTGTGTGGCCATTGCTACTACTTATGCCATGACCAGAAAAATAGGGAGGGGATGAGAGGCATAATGTTGTGCAGCTTGCACCTGGGGATAAAAATTGACATACTCATTTTCTGCCACAGGTACATAAATACCCTGATTATAGTCCCAAACTACTTGCTGCCATTGTTGAGGAACTCAGGAAGAATAATGATATGGATTCTTAAGGCAATCAGATTTAATGTATCCTGGGAGATTACAGAGGAAGCAAGTCCTCGTGTCTGGCCTTGCAGGTGCTGCCTGCTGCACATCTATCTCTATGGGGGCATCACAACCTGGATGAACTCCAGTTGCCATAAATTGTGGATATTGAGGAGCAGGAGAATTTGAAGGAGGCAGATATTGATAATGATCCTAAGGCCATGGGATGAAATGGAAGTTTTGTAGAGGACTGCATTCTACCACCATCTGCTCATACACTCTACTGACAGCTCTATAATTGATCTTGAGATCATCAATATCTGGTTCTAATTCAGGGTGATTCATTTGAACCCTTTCATAGATGTGGTAATCAACCACCTTCTTGAGAAGTGTAATGGCATGATAGTCCTCAATGTTGGCCTCATTTTGAAGAACCTCAAACCTTTGCAGAAAGAGATCTATTGGGTGTCTATTTTGTCAAAAGCTTTCTAATTTCCAAAGAGACTCATGGGCAAGTATGTCAATCTGGAAATACTCCTTGATTTCTTTTTGGAGCTTGGACCAGCTAGGTCAAGCAAAATCTCCCTTGGTGTCCATGACAACATCCTGGGTGTTCTTCATCTCAGTGTCCTGGTCATCAAAATACTTCCCCAATGTAATTTGAATGAACTCATCTGCCTTTTTCTCAAATTGGAAAAGAATCACAATACAATGGAGTTTATTAGACTTCCATGTCTGCACGTCAACCCACAGCTGCAATTTAACCCACCACAAATGGAAGGTGGATTGATTGCCATCTCATTTCTCAGGATCTGTGATCTTCTTTGTAACACTGGACTTTTCCTTGTCCATGTTTAGAGCAGCAAGTCTTGCAATAAGATCATCTAAGTCCACTTGAGACATATTTGACTATGGGTTTAAAATATCAGGTAGGGTGGAGATAAGAGTGGAAATGTTCAACACTGTAATATTCAAATGAGAAGGAATGGAATTTGGTTTGTTGTTTGTTGTGAAAACACCAATAGACCTTGTGGATACAGGATTGAGATGAAATCTTGACTATCTTCTTTCAGCTGCTTATTGTGTGGACTATTTCAATCATACTCTGGGCAACCTACAAACTTGCTGTTGTAAAAAGTATTTCTTAGAACAGATGTAATATCTTCTTTCCCATATACAGATCCTAAGGTGGCTGCAGCAACCTAAACTATTATCCAGAATGAGAATGCATGAAGGAACTGGAAACACCTGGCTATGGCGATGGAAATACTATCCACATTAGACGTGATGTTACAGGTGTTCACATAAACCTCCCCACACCAGCATAGTGGAAGACAGACAGTGTTATGAACTACCTCTGAAGAGTCTGATCACTTCCACAAGGCTCAGGTATCTGCTCGCAGGCTACACGTGTTCTAGCTCGATGAGGAGGGTATGTGGGTCCTTTCCGTTCAACACAGGCTACAATGACCAAGAGGCCAAGGCAATGCCTTTAGTGGTAAACAAAGTGGATTAGACTGGGGTTTCCAGTCGCAAAGTGCTACTTTATATATGTTACAGGCACGCGCACAGACCATGCTATGCGTGGGATGATCTACCATAAATAGACTAAGTGATGCCATGGTTGTAAGAAAGAGATAACAGAAATTAAAGGGGCTGTGTAAGAAGAGTGGAAATTAAAAGAGTGAGGTCACCTCATGGTATGACGTCATTGGTTCTAGACCTGGTCATGTGAGGGTTACCACAGTCACGTGCACAGATCACGTGACTGGAAAAGAAAGAATGACAAGGATAAAAAGTTTGAAAATGTTCATATTATAACAGACAGCTAGGCACTTAGCTGATGACAGGGGCTAGTGCTCTATACCCAGTAGCAACATTATCTGTATTTAGACAGCAGATGGCCATATAAAATAGTGTGGAACAAGTACTAGTCTTGCTGCAGTCAAGTAGCAGTAACTCTTGTTTCCTTAGCTCTAGGACCTAAGTGTTGTGTATGATAGTCTAATCCAAGTGTTATGATTTTATTGCAAATAACAAAACCAATGCCACAAGGCTTGGAACTAACTTGCAGGCTACACAAGTCCTGGCTTGACAATAAAGAAGAGATGGGAGTCTTCTCTAGTTAACTTAGTCTATGATGGCCAAAAGACCAAAGCAATGACTATGAGAGGTAATCAAATGGATTAGACTGGGGATGCCAGTTGCAAAGTGTCTACTTTATATACTGTACAGGTGTGCACATAGACCATGCTATGCATGAGAGGGATTACTGTAAATAGACTGATGAAAGAAATGACAGTAGGAGAGAAACAACAGAAATTAAAAGGGGCTGTGTAAGAAGAGCGGAAATTAAAGAAGCATGGTTACCATGAGGTATGATGTCATTAGTTCTAGACCTAGTCATGTGATGGTTACCATGGTCATGTGCACAGATCATGTGATTGAAAAGAGAAATGCGTTAAGTCCAAAAAGTTTAAAAATATTCATATTATAACAAGTACTTTCTTTCATTACCACAATTCTTTGTGTAAAAAAGGCCATTCTTCTTTGTAAATTGAGGAAAATGGCTTGGTTATGCCATAATCTTTGCAAGTAATGGCTTGCTCTTATATCTTTGCTAAACAGCATTGAAAATTCAGGTTGGTTCCTATAGTTCACAAGAGGTACTCACAATGTCCTAGCAGATTTGAGAATTGTTGGAGCTTTCTCAGTAGTCTTTTTTATGGCTGAGGTCATTTCTTGTGCCTCTTGTATATGGGTCTTTCATTTTTCAGCAAGATGTTTGCTTGTTCAAGAATTAGATTCTTCCTTTACCATGATTGTTTTAAGTTCAAGCTGTTACAATTTGTTCCTTTTTCATTTCTTCACTTGCAACTCATACCTTGTTGCTCACAGCTTTTTCTCTCCCATGATTTATTCTTCATCCTATCAGATACACCCATTCTGTCATGTCATCTCCTTTGTTCTCTTATGACTCATAACCCTATGCTTTACCCTTCAACACTATCACTTCATTTCTGTCATCACTTGTCTCTTGTCATTTCTTCACTTAATCTTTGTTATAACTTGTTTCTCTTCCTTTGTCTACTTATGAGTTGTGGCTATGTGCACAGCATGGTCTATGCACATCTCTATACACTATATAAAGATCTGCTTCCTATATTATATTTCCTAGCTAGTTCTATGCAATCTTAGTGTAGCTTTCTGGCATCTATATCTCTAGATTGTAATCTTAAGCCACATATATCTTCCTTTGATCCTTGTCATCTCACAAGGCTCTTAGTTGTAGTCTGTTTGGCTATTTTTAGCTAGGAGCTATGCTCTAGCATAATACAAGTCATCTGTCTTGGGAAAAATCATTCCCTTCTGGGTCTAATCATATATCTACTATATATTGGCACATTCAATTTTTTCATCCTGGATGTTGTCATCCTTTCCTCTCTTATAGTGGCAGGGCAGACAGTCCACTACATGGTTTTCAGAACCTTTGACATATATTATATTTGCATTGAATCTTGACATGTAATCAATCCAGCAAATCTGCCTACTAGACAGTTTGTGCTGTGTCTTGAGATATTCAAGTGTCTCATGATCAATAATGATTGTGAATTTGAATCCAAGGAGGTTATTCTTCTATTTCAGCAGAGCTTTAATATTACAAGCATCTCACATTCAAATGTCCTGTAATTTTGTTGAGAATTACTTAGATTTTTTGACATGAACTTTGCTGGGTAGTATGTCCTCCAATCAGGTCCTTGCCCATATAAGGCACCAACCCCATAAAGGAATGCATCATATGTAACTCTGATATGAGCCAAATTAGCTTTTCCTTTCTTGGATTGATGGATTTCAGAATTAGATACTTGTATGTTAGGTTTTTGATGATTTGGAAACATTGATTATGGACTTCTCTCTACCTAAAGGGATGTTTATTTCTCTGGATTCCCATCAATGGCATTGTATATGCCAATATTTCAAGCTTGAATTGTGTCAGATACTCAACTAGTTCTATAAATTGTTGGACTTCATTCAAGGACTTAGGCATCCTCTAGCTACAGATTGAAGACATTTTGTCTCTATCAGTGTGAACGCCTTTCTAGTCAATTATATAACCTAGACAGTTGAGATTTTTGACATGTAGGTTGCACTTCTCCTATTGTAAGTAGACATCAGCCTTTTCAAGTATTTTGAATACAACTTAAAGATGCCATTCATGCTTCTTCAAGGTGTTGCTATATATAAATATCTCATCCAAGTAGACATATAAGAAATGCCCGATGTGATCTCTAAAAAGTACTGTCATTAGATGTTGAATATTACAGGGATAGTACAATCTCCCTATTGCATAACCTGGCTGATCAAGGTCTTATAGATTATAGTAAAGGCTGTCTTTCAGACATCTTCTGGTTTAATCTGGACCTGTTTATATATATTCAAAAGGTTGATTTTTGAGTGATATTTCACTCTGGCTACATCCATTCAGATCTGATCCTAATCCAAGAATGGAGTCATGTCTTTGACCATATTGTCATTCCTTTTGTAACAGTCAATGACTGTATGCAACTTTCTGTTCTTCTTTAGGATGCAAAGCATCAGTGTGGCCTATGGGACACTTTTCATGATCCACCAGTTCACATCTGTATATAGTTGGATTTTGTCTAACAGTTATTGTTTTAGTGCATCTGTGCAATGTGGAAGGTGGTAAGCATAGTGCTTGTCTTTCTTAATCAGCAGTATTTTGTGATTAACTTCCTGCAATAGAGGAAGTCTTTGGACCATTCCTTCTAATTGATGCTTGTATTCTTGAAACCAATGGTTTTTTAGTAGAGGAATATTATTCTCTATTAGTGTTTTTTCTTGTGTTTTAATCACAGCAAAATGCTGCTTTGACAATTCACTTGTTTTTTTGGGTGTTACCTTTATACCTCCTTCCTTCTTGGAGCCCTCATAAAGTTCCTTAGGCCTCATAGGGCTCAATAGTCAATTTGATTGGTGAGGAAGGGGCACTGATCATTATAATCAACTTTCTGGCATACCCACACATTTCCAAGTGCAGTGATTCTTGATCATGAAGTGCCTTGCTCCTATTTCCTAGTTGAGCTATAACTAAATGATATAGGTTCAGGGCCTTGTATGTCTCTTCATTGTACCTGGATAGTACTGATTATTGATCAAGTGAACAAAAGCAGTTCTACTCAAGAACAGTGCCATAATCTGATTGGGTTGATTCAACAACCAAGCCACACTGACCAATATCACAGCATACATCACTGCCAATAGCATCACTATCCATGACACTGACAATGTGGTCAAGTGGGTCTATTCCACTGCCTAGAAAATGATCATTTGAATTGAGGGGTCCAAAGAATTTAGCAACCCCTCCACTAGCATCCACTATAGGCCAATGAGAAAAGAGCTCCAGGTTGTGTGCTCAAATAACTCCCTCAATCACACCTGGGAGTGGTACAAGTGTGAGGCACTGTCTTAAGATGTACCATTGAAGGAGGTGCCTTCCATTACAATGAGCTTGGAGGCTTAATTGGAGGTTAATACCCTCCAACAATTCAGCAAAGCTGTGGTTGGTTACAACCTAATTTCTATACCTACCAATGGGGGTGGTGTTGATGAAAGCCCTAAGCTTGAAGAGAATGGCAAACTTTCCAATACTCTAGTGTCAATGTGAGATATGGATGCAAACTCTCCTTGTTTTTTATTTTTTGCATTATCTTTCTCTCTATCTCTGTGGGTGTAACCTCATTTGTTGTATCAGTCATGTCCAAGGTATAACCCCTGTATTTCTTTTCTTAATTACTATATTGTCCTTATATTATTTTCATATATGGTTATTTTTATCTGTTGATTGTTATTCTTTGTTTATGAGCCATCACTGCCTCTATATAGAGAGGGTGTCAGGGGTGTATAGCCTCCTTTTGGCATATCATACTAATATGATATATGTCATATAAATAATCACATGTGCCCATTGAAACAGTAGTATAAATTGGAGGGCCATCCTAATAACAGCCCTCATTCTACTGAAACCTATACTTTATGTATCATTGGTGAATTAACACAGTTTACTTTGCCTGGGTAATTTTGAGTACAAAAGTAGATCCTTTACACCCCTGGTGTACATCATGCTACTGACAGTAATATTCTCTTATTTGGATTGTTTAGGCAAACTGGCCAAATGTGACCAAATTTCTTACATCCATAGTATTAATAGTTGTCCAAAACAGCTCTTATAGAGGGGAATAGAGAGGAGGAGGAAGATAGGATAGAGGAAGAGAATGATAACCCAAAGGGTGTCAGGCTCCAGCTTATGCAAGTGGAGGATTATTTTCAAATTACAACCAATATCCAAGGCTATATCTAGGTGCCTATCTAGATCATCAAACTCTAAATTGTGATTGATGATCAACTTCTAGTAGATCTTGTAATCTACCTTTTTTTTGAATAATTCTACTTAAGGCATAGCACAGATACAGGTAATTCACACAGGTTACATAATGGATATCACACAGATATGAGTATGGGTATGGGCTGATCCACATTGATACCTATATCCATGCCATGGTTTTTCTCATTTTACTGCCACTGGTCATGACATGTGACCATCACCCACCCTTTTGCATATCCACTTGCATCAAAATGCATCAGGCAGCCACCATGCCTCCATTTGTGACCATTTATGCCAAAATGTATCAAGCAACCACAGTGTTGGTTATGTACTCTCAGCCACCTGCCTTGCCATGACAACAACAATGCAATGCGATGACCATGATGCATGACTTGCCCTCCTCCATATGATGCAACAATGAAACAATGACAACATACAACATGCCTTTGCCCTAATTTGCCCTTGCCATCTCCATCTCCCTCTCTCTCATAACACAATAACATAATGTCAATGCACAATGTGTCCTCATCCTTGCTGTCTCCATCTCCATCTTCCTCTTTTTTTATGATATGATGACAATATACCATATGCCCTCACCCTCACCCTCACCCTCACCTTCTTCATCTTTCTCTCTCTTATGACACAATGACATGACAACAATGCATGATGCACCCTCACTCTCATCCTCTCTCACCCTCTTCCTCTTCCTCTTCCTCATAACATGACAACCATGATGGTAAGACACAATAACAACAATGCATAACACATCCTCACCCTAAATCCTAGTTGTTGCATGTGCATGCATATGCCCATGCCCACCCTCTTGTTCTCCCTCACTCGCCAATAGTACTATCATGCCTCCCACAACATACAATATGCTCTCACCCACTCATCCTCCCTTCCACATGCATGCTTGCATGCATATACAGTGGCTCAAAAAACTGTCCGCATGTTTGGTCATTTTTCACTAAATACAATAATTCCAAATAACCCCTAATCCTAGCCCTAAACTCTAAGTGTATGAAATGAAGTACATACCCTTTGCTTTCCATTGGTATAAGGGTCATGAGAGTTG
>JBBPQZ010000413.1:0-16133 GCA_038092795.1 Boletus rubissimus
GGAATTACCGTGCCTGCAAAATTCCTCTCTTGCTTTGGCGGAAAAGTAGTGGAGAAGAGAAGGGAGCTTATCGCGCTAATTTGTGAAACTGGATATCCAGTGGGACAACCCTGGGGAAACCAGTAGTTTAGGAAAGTAATCTGGTTCCGATCTCCAATCATCTCATCTAAGCTCGCCGTCCAATATCTTCTACGCTGCGCTACACAGGGGCTCTTTTCGATTGAATTTAAATCGCCGCCTGAAAGGGGTGCCGGTGACCGGCAAAGCCTGAGCCTCACTTCGACGCATACACCTCAAATTGTCGCGGTCACCAGAGTCATTATGTGGGTTAGTACCTTCAAGCCCTTTCGACATCCAACTTGGGCTGATCACTTAATTGGTAGACCGAACATCGCAATCCCGAAGGACGGACTTACTGGTTCAACACAGCAAGTAAAGAGAGCGTTTGGGAGAAACCAGACGGTAAGCACCGATCACACAACTGGTCAACTACTACTATCTCACCTTTATCATAGATCTTAAAACTCCGTTCGAGGTTAGATTTTTCTATCCCGGATCATACTTTCTGCTTAGCTTTACATCGTAGCGTGCTCTGACGAAAACAAAATGGAAGGAATACTTCTCTGGAGGAAGGAAATACTATTACAACGTGTGCCCTATTCATTTGTTTCTTCGTTCCAGCTCAGCACTCAACCACATGTCTGCCTAGACGGAATCCAAAGAATCCAAGTGGGACATGCCGGATGAACTACTACTTCTCCTCGAGAAGGTAGAGAAGGAAGCCCAGGGTAGCCAGCTTGTGCTGGCCAGCAGTGTGTAAGCCTGTTTTTCCGTTGTTCTGTTCCCGAGGTGATTTATTTTTTCCAGTCCTGCAGCGTCGCCTACTGTCGCTCAAAACTCTATCGCCCCGTCCAGTGGTACACCCGCTGCCCCAGCCCCAACAACCCTCGCAAATGGCACAGATGGCACGGTTGCTCTCCCCGGTTCGGTCCTCCCATTCTCCTCGGGCAGCGTCCTTCCCGCGCGCCCGAACCTCCCTGATGATCCAGTGATTCCGCACAACGGCTTTACGACCTTTGAGGAGGGCGAAAAGGCGTTTATGCATTTGTTGAGGAAAGCAGGTGTTGATGCGGATTGGAGTTGGGATCAAACTATGAGGGCTATCATCACTGATCCTTTGTATAAAGCGCTGAATACACTCGCCGAGAAAAAAGCAGCTTGGCAAAAGGTCAGTGTTCACCTTCCTGCTTCTGAATCCCCTCTATCCTTGCATCTGTCATCAATGGAGTACTGACGAGTAGTATCACAGTTTACTGATGGACTTCGTGCGAAAGAGGAAGAAGAGAGGGAAGCCCGATTGTCCAAGCTACGTCCCGCAATAAGGAATATGCTCAGAGGCAACCCCAATGTCTTTCATTACACGACATTTTCTACAGCCGACAAGCTCTTCTCGCAACATCCAATATGGCAGCAAGCAAAGATCGAAGCGGAGAGAAAGCTCATATTTGAAGAATATGTCGCAGAACTTAAACAGCGTGAAGTGGTGCGTTTTCACTTATGCCTCATGCATTTACTATTTCGCTCATTGTATCATGTTGATCGCTGAGGGTAGCAAGAAACTAGGGCAGCTCGAGCACGCAGTATTTCCAAGATTGTAACCCTTTTCAAAGATCTAGGCGTCGATGTACTTACGCGATGGCGCAAAGCCCACGAGATGGTCATCGAATCGGAAGATTGGAAGGGTGATGAAGAGTTGCAAAAGCTCCCCACACTGGACATACTTCTGGCGTTCGAGGACTATAGTCGAGTCAAAGAACGCGAGTTTGAGGAGCAGATGCGGCGTGCCCAAGTGGAGAAGATTCGTTCGGAAAGGAAAGCGCGCGAAGCGTACAGGGTGAATAATGCAGTTACTGTTTCACGTGGCGTTCGTTCTAACCACCGGCAGGCTCTCCTTCAAGAATTGGTCGATGCAGGCAAGATCAAAGCGCGCTCGAAATGGCGCCAGGTTTATCCTACATTCGCTTCAGATGAGCGTTATCTCAATCTTCTCGGAAAACCTGGTTCCAACCCGTTAGAACTGTTTTGGGATGTTATTGATCAACTCGACCAAAAGTTGGATGCAAAAATCGGTACCGCTGAGGAATGCATTCGTCGAGTAGAGGTGCCAAACGAATCGCCGGAGGATGCGGCCAAGGTTGCGGTAGTCGCCGCGCAATCGACTCTGGAGGAGTTCGTGAAAAGGGTGAGAAGGGATCCCGAGTCAGGCAGGAAGTTGAATCAGGAGGACCTCCAAGAGGTGTTCCGCTGTGTAGGTATTTTCACCTCAACTTCTTTTTGCTGCTCAACCATTTCCCAGTTGCACGAACAAGCCGTCAAGAAGCAGCAAGACGAGAAACGCCGTTATGAACGCAGGCAGCGACACCTCCAAGATGATTTCCGCTACGCACTCAAGAAGCTCCCCGATCCCATCGATATCAGCATGCCATACGAAGCTGTAGGTTTAATTTCTCATGTTATATATGTCCCCTTTTGACCCATGCAACTCCATGAATGATTCTAGATTGTACCCTTCATTGAGCATCTTCCAGAGTACAAGGCCATTGAAGACGAAGAAAGTTGTCGTGTTGCCTTTGCCAAGTTCGTGAAGAGGCAAAAAGAGCGCCTCCGGGAAGCCGCATCCGAAGACGGCGCGTCTACCACAAGCAGGAAGCGCAAAGAACCACCTCGTGATGGTGATAGGGATCGCGAACGTGATCGTGAACGAGAACGCGAGCGAGACAGAGACCGAGAGCGTGATCGTGATCGTGACTCATACCGCGACAAAGGGCGAGACTACGAGCGTGACAGGGACCGTGAACGCGATAGGGATCGTGGTGATCGCGACCGCGACCGCGACAGGGACAGGGACATGCGCAGCTCTCGGCATCACCACCGTGGGGACGAACATGACACGTACCCCCGTGACCATGGACACTTGGAACGGGACAAAGATCGAGATCGAGAATATCGGTCTTCCAAGCACCCTCGCGACGAGCGAGACGGGAGGGATGAGAGACGACGACCTCGCCGAAGTTCAAGAGACCATGGACATGGGCGTGGGTATGATGAGGCGCCGCCTTATGGAAACGAAGATGAAGACATGGATAAGGGTCGGGAAAAACGCGAACGAAGCAGAGATGCGGGACGCGATTCATCAAAACATGAAGACAAAGGGTATAGTGAGAGGGCCGAGAAAGTATGTCAATCGGTGCTTTGAGAAACCAGTCACTGAATCTTTGTAAAGCGGGTACGATACGACCCCGAAGTTGACGAATCGAAGGAGCACAAGGGGGACAGATCCCGTAGGGCTGAGACCCCGGAGGAGGGGGAGATATAATGGAATGTTGGATGTACGCATCGTTGAGCCACCCACCCTTGAGCTCCCGATCCCTACGATTAACTCGTCAGTTTTTTGGCTCCAGTAGGTTTGTTGCTTCCTGTGTCCATCACATAATCGGAATCATCTTTCATCTGATCACCTGCAACGGTGATTAAGACAATTAATGGTCTGATGGTTCAGCTAATCGTGTGGGACGGAGGTTAAGCCCACTCTATGAATTTGAAAAGTCCTATTTTCGCTTCCTCCAAAGGTGAGGCAAACTTATACGGTCTCATATTCCCTTTGATCGTTTTTTCTATGGTTGGAACTCTTCCACAATACAATCGAAACGAAATATTGGATGCAAGCACAAGGGTGGACTGCTAATCTACGCATGCGCAGATACCATGAGTAGTGACCGGTTGACCGATCGATCGATCGAGTCGCAACATGGTGAGTGAGGCTGACTTGTCGGAAGCTGACCGTGATTAGACAGCTTTTAATTCTTGACCTCAAGTTCGCACTACTCCAGTTGGCAGTATATACAAGGAACTCAAGGTTTTCTGGCCCGCATGTCCCTTGAGCCTCGCGTACTTGTCAGAAATATATCTCGCGCTGACCTGAAGAGTCGACAAGTGGACAGAGTAGACATTCCTGTGCACATAAGTCGGCGTAGAATTAAGAGGTATGCCGACGCACTACAATTGATCGGAAAGTTAGTGGTGTGAACCCTTGGTAGCATGTTTCGATCGCTGGTGTAGGCCGAGATGAGCTGGGACCCGAATCTAACAACTGGAACGGGAGTGTGGCAGTTGGGATCCAGGTAAGGTGTACTGCAAGACACTACATACGCGACCATCATTGCGAATGAAAGTCGGCCGCGAGTTAGCCCACGCTTCGAATTGGCGTACATGAAAATCTGAACAGTCACGTACACCATGCTTTGCGCATCAACGTTCCTCATTGTTGTCCAATGACAGGCTGGAAAGCGATGCTTCTGGAGGAAATGCCATGACGAATAGGGGCGATGAAATGTTCACCAATACCTTCGGCCATCCCAGTATAAGTCCGAAAGATCCATGGTAGGCCTGTCATGTAGATATGCCTGTCACTGCATTCGAGCGGCGGGGAGATTCTCCTGAGTATTGCGATCTGTCCTAATAAACACGATCTGACCCCCGACCGGACAAGCGAAGTTCACGTTTTCATCGCAGATCACACTTTGCTAGTCAGAAACGTTATTGACAGCACCTACAATGAATAATGGGCTACAAGCCTGTAATCCGTCGTTTATTTCCAGTGGTGGATGAAGAAAGTGGATGAGAAAGATGATGTGTACCTCCTCTGAATCCGCGTCAGCAACTACGGGTTCATATTCAATGAAGATACTATCGTAACGGCATCCATTCTCGATGAGCAGTCCCAGGAGTGATACATCACCTGCCAAAGCGCCCAAGATGCGTATCTGTGAGTGCGCATCCCACGGAGCGGTAGTAATATCGAGAAGTCACGCATCAGCATCCAGGACAAAGATTGTACCGGTTTAGGGTGGACTATCCTGATAGGCGACGGGGGCAAGAACGGCGAATCCGTGAGCTTCCTATGCGTTGGGGACTGTGGGTACCTGTTTGAAAAATTCCACAGGTCGGGCTAGCCCCCGTTATAGTTATCCCTACGAACTCTCTATGATTTGTGCTGGTGCACCTGGTCTCGAATTAACCTGACATTCTCTGAAGAGTCGTTTCTATGGTTTGGTCAGAGAACTAGGAATATGTACCGCGTGAATTGGTTAAATTCACGCAATGTGTGGACCCATGGCAGACAAGGTTGGCGTATGCACACTCGCGGGAAGGGTAGCGAACATGTCGCGTCCAGTGAAGCTTGAAGCTTGAAGAACAAATGATCAAGAAACAAACAATGAAGCTCTGCACTGACGTGCCATCAGTCGCGTGTTTTACATCGGGGACCATCAGTGAGGGTGCATAGGACAGCACGGTAAATTTTGCATGGAAAACGTTGGTGATTAAAGCTGTGCTATGCGATGAAACTAGTCAAACAGGGGCTCATGAGGGTATTTTTTTTACCCGCTATGATGACAACGGGAGGTTTGTGAACTGGATAGGCCCAATGCGTAGACGGGTGAATGGATGCTTGTTCTTGATGGTCTTTTGGTATCCCTTTCTCCGTTTCTTCTTGAAGACCACCTCCATTTTCCCTTTGGTGTGCTCTACTACGGTAGCCTCCACTTTGATGTGGCTGCGCGGAATGAGTGGGTCACCTCGAAGGGTGTATTCACGTGACCCGATTTCATGGATGTCACGGAGATGGAGTATGTCACCAACACGGACGTCTTTGAGGTGAGGAACGGTGAGGGTGTCGCGTGGAGTTAGAATGTACTTTCTCCCGACGACCGAAGCGATGACATATTGAGACGGCTGAGAACGGATGAGGTTCAATGCGGCGGTAGTAGAGCCTGGTGTAGAGTGAAAGGAGGAGGTCGCGACTGGACATATCACGGTCAGTAGAGATGGAGAGGATGATTAAATGGATGCGCTCACCTTTGTGGAACGTCTGAGAGAGCCAACTGCGAATGTGCCAGGTCGCCATGACCGACTTTAACCACAAAGCGTGACAACGTGACACCTGTTTATTATTCCGCATTACATCGCCGCCGCGCCCACTCAAGAAATTGAATCGGCGATTGAAATGTGTAGTTTTTGGTGTTGACCCGAGAATTCCCTAGCTTTCATCTTTACCTTTGCCTCATCCCGGACAATGCACAGAATCGCTCTACGAAACTCGGCCCGCAAGGTCGCCTTGGCTGCTGCCCCAAGAGTTCGTTTTCTAACTTTTCCTCCATTTCTTCCTCGTCCAAACTTGTTTTTTCATCCCACCAGAACGGCGCACTCTCGTCGCGCACATATGCTACCGCCAAGCCTGGTCCGTACTTCCCCCCTCATCACAGCGTGCTTACTTACAGACTCTCTGCATTTGTCGCTCCTCATGGCTGTCATTTAATTTGTCACTTTATAGCCGCATCCGAGGTTTCTTCGATATTGGAGTCCCGCATCTCGGGCACGTCCGTCGGTGGAAACGTCGAGGAGACTGGTCGCGTTTTGAGTGCGTTTGTTTTCATGCTCTGGATGTTTACCATCCTCTGAACTGTTATTTTAGGTGTCGGTGACGGTATCGGACGCGTTTGGGGTCTCAGGAACGTGCAAGGTATAGTGTTTCTCATTTCACCTGGGCTGAAGATAATCGTTGTATGTAGCCGAGGAGATGGTGGAATTCTCTTCCGGTGTTCGCGGCATGTGTTTGAACTTGGAGGCAGACAACGTTGGTGTTTCTATCTTCGGTAACGATCGTCTCATCAAGGAAGGCGACACCGTCAAACGCACTGGCCAAATCGTCGACGTTCCCGTCGGCCCCGGTCTTCTTGGTCGTGTCGTAGATGCTCTCGGTAACCCAATCGACGGCAAGGGTCCTATAGAGGCTGCCGAACGTCGCCGTGCATCCCTGAAGGCTCCCGGTATCCTTCCTCGTCGTTCCGTCAACCAGCCCATGATGACCGGTCTCAAGCCAATTGACGCCATGGTTCCTATCGGTCGTGGACAACGTGAACTCATCATTGGTGATCGTCAAACTGGTAAAACCGCCGTTGCCATCGATACAATCCTGAACCAAAAGCGATGGAATGAGGGCAAGGACGAGGTCAAGAAGCTCTACTGTGTCTACGTTGCTGTTGGACAGAAGCGTTCCACTGTTGCACAACTCGTCAAGACCCTCGAGGAGAACGACGCCATGAAGTACTCTATCATCGTTGCTGCCACCGCATCGGAAGCTGCCCCCCTGCAATATCTCGCTCCCTTCTCCGGTTGTGCCATGGGTGAATGGTTCCGCGACAATGGCAAACACGGTTAGTAATCGAGGTTGGTGTAGTGCAAAATTGCTCACATCATCGCGTAGCCCTCATTATCTACGACGACTTGTCCAAGCAGGCAGTTGCCTACCGTCAAATGTCCCTTCTACTCCGCCGTCCCCCCGGTCGTGAGGCTTATCCTGGTGATGTCTTCTACCTCCACTCCCGCCTCCTCGAGCGTGCTGCAAAGATGAGCGACAAGTTTGGTGGTGGATCCCTGACCGCCCTCCCCATCATTGAGACGCAAGGTGGTGATGTCTCTGCGTACATTCCTACTAATGTCAGTGCCTTCAACCATTCCTTTTGACATGATCTCATATTTCGAGACAGGTCATCTCTATCACGGATGGTCAAATCTTCTTGGAGGCAGAACTTTTCTTCCGCGGTGTCCGTCCTGCCATCAATGTCGGTCTTTCTGTGTCTCGTGTCGGCTCGGCTGCCCAGACGTGAGTAGTGTCCTGTGTTTCTGCAGCTTTTCTCACTCGTCCCTCGATAGTAAGATTATGAAGAAGTTCGCCGGTTCTCTCAAGCTCTACCTTGCCCAGTACCGTGAAGTGGCGGCCTTTGCTCAGTTCGGTTCTGATCTCGATGCTTCCACCCGCTTCTTGCTAAGCCGTGGTTCCCGGTTGACCGAGCTTCTTAGTACGTATTCTTTTTCGTGGTGGACTTGATAATACTCACAGTTGATTTAAAGAGCAAGGCCAATACCAGCCTCTTCCAATGGAGGTTCAAGTACCTATCATCTATGCTGGCGTCAACGGTTTAGTGCGTCGCTTATATCTCCTACGGAACCCAGCGTCTCATCTGTCTTTTAGCTTGACTCCATTCCCGTCGAAAAGATCACCCAGTGGGAAGCCGAGTTCCGATCACATTTGACCAGCGCGCAATCCCCTCTCCTCGAGGAGATCTCGGCCGGGAATGTCACTCCCGAACTGGAGGCTAAAATCAAGAAGGTCGTTGAAGACCACGTTTCTTCCTTTACCTCGTAGACAGATTTCCCAATGGTACTCGCTGGGGACACATTAACATAAAAATACCTGCTTATCCCGGAGTTGGCGAATGCTATCATTATTTCGCAGCGCGACACATCTTTGTAGGTAAAGAACGAGCGTGCAGGAGCAATGGTGTCCTCCGGGGTGCAGAAGTACTTGACCGTCACGCGTCATATTTGCAGCTGCAACAACCTTGCGCGAGCTATAGGAAAGGTTCTGTTTCGTTGCCCAGACCTTCCGCAATGGAAGAGACAGCAGTAGAATGTGTCAACGCTATCGCCTTAGAGAGCCAGATGAGTATGATACCCATTTTAATTACCGTTGTGGCATGGGATTCACAGTGATCAGTATGCATGTTCTGGTCATGAAAGGTATTACTTAACCCTCGGCCTCAGAGGGCACCAACAGTATCCCTCTGTGTCACTTCCCTATCCTAGCCGCCATCGGGGCTCTCAAATGCATCCGCCCCCCTACTGGAACAGCCTTATTCCTGACGGATGAGCTATGTGTCAACTTGAAGTACTGCCACTGTGAAAAGGGTGCTGAAAATCGAAGTTAATCAGATCACTGCCACAAGCTTAGATACTGCAGAGGATACCACACCCAGCATCATCTAAAGGTACATTTCCCATATGCCAGGCTTCACCCGCATTTTGCAGCTTCAAGAAGGAAGTCTCGGGTCACCCTTGGGGATTGGTATGTTTCAGAGTTCTTTCTCGTCTTCACCTTCCAGAAGAACGAGCACTGCTACAAGTGAACTGAATCTCGTACAAGGGCCATTACATACAGTATCTCATATTGTTATCACACAGCTTTCATTGTCAACGAGATGACAGTCGGCCCTGACTAATGCGTGGCGACGATGTGGTTGGAATTATTGATCGGGAAACTGCCGGACTACAAGATTTGGTGCTGGAGAAGACACGACCGGAATAGCTTGGTGACATCCGCTGGCTATGTCTCCTCGTCTCAATGTAAGCTTGAGGTAACAAGGCGGGAGGTGGTGCTCCATGGACCATGCCTGGGAGACTGATAACAATATTGTAAGGAAAGAGACACATGACAAAGCTCAGTTTGTAACGTCCGATGTTGCATCTAACTGTTCGTCGTCTTCATCCTCATAGAACTGGTTATTTTCTTCGTCCATCGACTCTTTCAGCTACGCAAGTATACAGTCAGCGAGTCCATACAGGCATCGACGACAAACTCACCATCTCAAGGAGCTCGTGACACTCGTTCAGGTGTGCCATAACTTTGCCCTGACCTTCTGGGATATTACCATCATGACCGACGAATTTGCCGTCTTTGCGTAATGAGTCAATTTGGTGCAGCGCTAGCTGATACTTCGGAACTCATTAGAACGTCTCATATGCTATGCGTCAAGGGCGTACTGGGTAGAGGTCACGAGGACTGAACGGTCCACCATGTTTGTATACTTCACTGAGGCATTTCTTGACCGTCGAGAGCTTGTTCGCCTAGGGACGGGAGGTATGAGCTGGAAGGGCGTGCGGGAGATAGGTGAGATAGACATACTATGGGCATCAATTCCTCTGATACAGGCTCACTTGACGAGAGTAGGAGATAGATAAGACCATAACATCGCCTCAAAAGATAAAGCAAAACCTAGATTCCCCAATTTACCACCGGGTAGTGAGGAAAGGGTAGAGAATCGCTCACATATTGCCCTGGCGGACGGTGTCCGTCAGCATCCACGAACTTGCCGTCAATCCTCATCTTGTCGATCTCTTGCAGACTCAGAGAGTAATTGTATAGATCCGTTTCTCGGAGGCTCCATCGGTGCGTAAGAACGAGGTTCTCGAGTTCAGAACGAAGCTGGCTGAGGCGGTCGTGTATCGGTTTGAGCGAACTAGCTACGTTCTTGGACTCCTCCTGGGCCTTGATTTGCTGCAAAATGTCGAAGCAGTCTTCAAGGAGCGATGAGCATACTGCCTGGGATGCAGGCACTATGCCCCCTGGTCCGAGGAATTTGCCGTCAACACGTTTACTATGTAAATGAATTCGTCGATTCGATCAATGTCTTGGCAGATGTATATGAAATAAACGAAGTGGATGGGATACTCAACGAGTCGATCTTCCGAAGCTCGTCAGCCAGAGGCTTGAGCTCGGCCTTGTGTGATCCCTCCTTGGCAGCCAGAGCTACTAGTTGTCGCCGCACAGTAATCAGACGGTTGTGGATGGGAATAAGCTCGACGGAGATTTCAGACAAGGAGTCTTGTAGGGACTGCACGATAGCATCTATGGAAATCGCAAGGCGAGTTTTCACCTCGGCCTAAACGGTGCAATCTACGGCGTACAGGAAAGGAAGTTGCGCACCACATTCGTTTAATTGCCGTTCGAGCAATTTCGTCATGGCTTCTGGATGCTTCCCGCTCTCAGCGTCATGTTGGACGATGGAGCGCAACTCTCCTAATCGTATGTGAAATGGGCCAAGATCGGACTCATTATAGAGACCTGATTCCTCCATATGTGTGATAATTTGCTGAAGGAAAGAGGGGGTGGCGTCAGTGTGTGTCTACATGATTGATACTGGGGTAATGACAAGAGCGTCATATCTGCTTGATAAGGTCAGGACTAGCAGCAACTGCGGGAACTCGAAAGAGATGGAAGTAGAGCCCCGGCCAAGTGTAGTTGGTGGCAGTTGCCAAAGATGGAACAGAAAGGGGGCTCGGGATGTGAGCTTTTGGGAGGCAATGTGCACTAACCCGCATGGAGGCTAATTGGGAATACACGGCAGGACATTCCTTTGTGCGGCCGAGGGTGAGATAGCAGAGAGACAGGAGACTGAAGACGTCTGCAAGGGTGGTGTCCACGCGATTGTTGTGAGTAGTGTTATCGTCACGAATATCGTTTAGTTTCGTGACTGATCTGGAGCGTTGGCGGGAGTGTGCGAGGGAGGAGTATGGTGGCACGGACCTTGTTTGACGACGGCCTGGTATAGGGCATTTACCTCTGATGGCTTGATGAAATCGGCGCGGTCTCTCTTGAGGGCAGTGAGCCGATTCCGGATGCTGCGCAGGGTAAGGGTAGATTATGCCACACGAATGGCAAAAAAAGACAAAGGAGACTTACTTTATCACGGCCTCGAGGATGGGTAATTCTAGGGTATAAAGGAGATCAGCAGCGACGCCAACGAGGTTTCTTTCACCTCACCCTCTTGTGCGACCGGAGCAGTCATCTTACTAGTACTACAAGGATCGTCTCAGTGCCGATATGATCACAAAAGGCAGGGTCGGCTTTTTCTCACGGGTACTAAGCACGTCTTACTTAATCGCGTCCAGTCCCAACATCGACTGCAACCGCTCGCTCTCCCCCGATATCATTATCAACAAGACCCTCTCCAGCTCAGCCTACCAACACAATGGAAAAGATCAGAGAGGTAACTCGTCGCTCATCTTCTCTGCTCTTGCTCATTGCTCCATTCAGAAAATGAACGCAATCCGCGCCGAGGCGGATACTGCCGTCACTCGTGCAGAAGCAGCAGAAGCCAAGAACAAGCAGTACGAGCAACAACTCCTCGAGAAGGAGCAGATGATTACCTCTCTCAACGTGCAAATTGCACGTCTTGATACCGACCTCCAGGCCACTGAGGAGAAGCTTGCTCAGGCCAAGTCTGCGCAAGAAGACGGCGAGCACTCAAAGACCACAAACGACAGTCTCGCACGAAAGATTGTGCTGCTGGAGGAGGAACTTGATGCAGCCGAGAAGAACGTCAAGGAGACGACCGAGAAGTGCGCCGCTTCCGATTCCTGTTATCGCGAGATCTGTCGCTGATCGCGTTTCTAGACTGCGACAAGTCGATGTCAAGGCTGAGCACTTTGAGCGTCAGGTGCAGCGCGCAGAGCAAGAGCGTGACCAGTGGGAGCAAAAGTACGAGGTACGGCTCGTGCGATGTTGGTCCAATGACGTTGCATCTTATGTTCTTTATAGGAAATGCTTGCCAAGTACAAGAGTTCGCAAGCTGAACTGGATGAGCTCATGAAGAGTATGGAGGGTATCTGAACATTGGTCATCTCTCATCCTCGTCTTGCGTCTACTTACCTCACTCCCCTGAGAACTTGGTCATCTGCAGCGATTTCATAGCTTGTACACCTACCTCCATCCGTTTACACTCCTTACTCTACCATCATGGAATTAACCAATAAAAGTCTTATTCATTGGAAATCCGGTCAAACCTCAATTTCATCATAGTTCGCATCACATACAAAAATACAGTTAACAATGGGTGTTTCAGAGTTCGAGCACCATGAGGTTGGTGCATGTTAAGTATTACTGATCACGGAAATTCAGCGAAATAGAGTTGACGCAGTGACGCTCATCGGCTGTCATGCACTGCTCATTAGCCAATGGATCAAAATAAAGATAACGCAGCACATACTGGGTGTAGGGTACCCTTCGCCTTTGAAAACATGCCCCAAATGCCCACCACAAGCAGTACAAGTAATCTCGGTTCTGACTATGCCGTGTGTCTGATCCTCGTGCCGGTTCACAGCACCAGGAATGGCTGCGATCTAGAATAAACGACCAACCATTACGGACGGACAACAAACATTACATACCATCAAAGAAGGCAGGCCATCCACAACCACTCTTAAACTTGGTGTT
Source organism: Boletus rubissimus (assembly GCA_038092795.1). NCBI lineage: Eukaryota > Fungi > Basidiomycota > Agaricomycetes > Boletales > Boletaceae > Lanmaoa > Lanmaoa rubissima. Next base: position 12,893 of record JBBPQZ010000413.1, read on the forward strand.
ACTCTTGTAGAGCGGTGTCCCACAGCCAGCGCAAGCGTAGACGCCTTCCCCGCTATGGTACCCGTATTTACCAGTCCCTGGAGGCTCTGTCCCTTTCTGACGTAGAATCCTGAACTGTCCCATCCCGAGTTCACGCCAATGCTCCCAACACCACCGCACTTGTACATACCTGCTCAGGAGTGAGTATCGCACGCCATTCAGACTCGGATTTGGCCTTTGGCTCGACCATTCTCGTGGCGGAGTGGTAAAATGGACGCAGAAGAGTGGTGGGACGGTAGCCTGTAGAACAGCCGGGTAGTAGTATGCGCCGGGAAAAGGGGAACATCATCGTGGATGGACGTGTTACAAAGCTTTGGTGCTCTGCCCAATAAGGAAGGTAGTGTTCAAATGGTCAACGTTCGACTGTCCCTCTCTTTAATCTAAATTCACCAGTAGTCATTTTCTTGAGATGACGAGCACACACGCAGAACGGAAACCTGGACCTCCATTAATCAAGGTAACGTTTGTTTCACTGCAGGTCAACGATAAAACTCTGGTCCATTTCCGTACACACGGTAACACACCCCTGCAGCCGTCACCTTGAGTCGTCACTGAATACTATTACTAGTTTGTTTCTCAGTACTCTTCTTTCCGGCGCACTAAACTCACTGGTGACAACTCCGATCCAATCTCCACAGGAATCTAGTAAGTCATCACTCTACACAGGTTTTGCAAGCACGCCCATACAAAACAATGTTATCTCCGACCACGTCGTGGGATACGGCTTACTGAGAACACTCACAAACCATCTAGTAACACCACCAGAGCGATACCATGCCATTGACCTCCGAACAGCGCAGAGCGTTGCCGGGGCTACGTGCACAGTTTACTAGCACGGAGATCTCTTTCGGCAGTTCCATGCCTTTTGACGCGCGCGCTCGTCTCCCGACGACAGGCATACCGGACGATATCACAGCCCGCGTCGAGATAGCCCCGCCACTTTCCACACCCCTTCCCCTCATCGACAGCAGTGCATCGAAGGAGCTCGAACGCGTGCCAATCTTCTTCTATTCCCTCCGCAGCGAGAACCCCACTTCGAACGCACCCGAAGACACTAAGGTCATCTTTTACATTCATGGAGGGGGAAACTTGTATAGCCATCCCACGGACGTTCCCTACGTCGACTTTTTCGCCCCGATACTCCGTGCAGTCGCTACGGGCGCGGCAGACTCGGTCCCGTGTACGATCATTGCACCTTGCTACCGTCTTGCCACAGTGCCCGAGAATACGTTCCCAGCTGCTCTACAGGACGTCCTGGCCGCCTATGACTTTGTGATCAGTCAGGGATACAAGCCATCAAATATCACCGTTGCAGGCGACAGCGCTGGTGGGAACCATGGTGAGTGTGCTCTGACCCCCTCACCCCCGCACAGAATTGACAGAGCCTCGCAGCGGTGGTGTTGACACACCTCGTCTTACAGTCCAATCGGCCATCACCCAACGGTGTCATTGCTATTGCTCCCGCTTCCATACAGATGTATGACAACCTCAGCGAGCACGCCAAGGCACAAGCCAGCGCCGACCTCCTCACGTTGTCGATGTACCAGCTCGGATCGACGGCCTACATCGGCGACACGGGCTTTGCGCCCACCGACCCGCTAGTTTCAGGGTGTTTCATCTCTTTCACGGAGTCGTGGCCTAGGACGTTGATCTTGGTTGGGACTTGCGACCAGCTGATCGATGCATCCAGAGAGCTGGAAAGACGTCTAGCGAGCGTGAAGCGGCCGGTCGAGCTGGTCGAGTATGATGAACGACCACACGCATGGTGGTTGGTAGCGTCTGCCTTCCCGGAGGAGATTCAAGATGCAGCGCAGAGAATTACACAGTTCGTCTTCGGCTAGGCGGCGAGGGCGTGTAAGAAATGAGAACGGGCGTGAACCAAGGAATGTATCATCTACTGGCTTGACACATATTCTCTGTTGTGAACCCGTGAGACTCGAGTTTGAGTCCCACATGTATACAGTAGAACTTTGTCACAATTAAAATGTAATACGAGTTATGCGTACCAGAGCATCAGTAACTCCATCAACACGTGAGATGGCAAGTAACCGTAGTCATAGCAATTCTCCCACCACGCAAGCGGAAACGAAATCCGTCCCAAACTTCCATCAAACAAGGTCATGTTTGTCCCGCAGTAGGTCAACCGTGCGCGTGAAACCCGAATCCACCCGCCAAGGGATACCAGCGCAGAGCTACATAATATAGTATGGCCTCAGTGCAGTTCGGGGCCCGGAACGAGCTGAGGTGCGCTACATGTTTAAGGGCCACCATGCAGCCAGGTACGAACAAACTAGTACTGTGTCGGCAAAGCGTCAGAATGAAACCAATGATAAATTACAAAGTAGTCCAGTTACGAGGTACAATACTCCGACGACGGCTTGACCGCACCTGACGTGCAATTCAAGTCTATCCCCGGCCTCACGTAAAGACTTCGAACCCATCAGGAATATTGCTGAGCACTCGGGCTCCCTCGGGGCCGTGGCCCCGAATTATCAGGGTTCATCCGAGCACGAACCTGTTTTGGCTTCCCTAGGTTCCCCGCCATCACTCTGGAAATAGCTGAAACGTCGTTGTTTGATGGATGCTCAGTGGTCATTCGGGACTCGATGACTTACCGCCGTCTCATACTATGATACGTTCGCCTCCGGCTCACTCCCTGATCACTATAAATAAGGACGCACTTTACCCAGAACAGTAGGCATCCGCATCATATCAATACATCATGCCACTGACCGACGCGCAGCGAAACGCATTGCCAGCACTGCGTGCCAGATTTGCCGGCTTCGGTTCGCCAATGGGCACCGCCGCTTCCCTAGATGAGCGCGCTCGACACCCCGATCCGGAAATCATCCCGGCGGACGTTACAGCCCACGTCGAAATCGCCCTTCCCTCCCCGCACCCACACCCCCTCCTCGCCGACAGCAGCACACTCAGGGCGCCAGAGCGCGTCCCCGTCTTTTTCTACGCCCTCTGCGGCGACGGAGCCGAGCCCGATGTCGCGGACACCCGCGTCATCTTCTTCATCCACGGCGGGGGCAACGTCGTCGGTCACCCTACCCACCAACCGTTTGTCCAATTTTACGTCCAGCTGCTCCGCGCCGTCGCCTCGCAATCGGGGGACGCACGCAAGTGTGTGCTCGTCGCGCCGAGCTACCGTCTCGCCACGGTCCCTGAGAACGCCTTTCCCGCAGCACTGCAGGAC
>JBBPQZ010000414.1:0-16112 GCA_038092795.1 Boletus rubissimus
GACATGTGGCACGATATTGCTTCTTGCCAAGCACCCGAAGGCAAGGTCACACCCGGCCAAGTCCGAGGACTGACGGTTGCCCTGGCAACGCAGCACCTCGATGCTCCTGCCGTCGCAGTCGCGGGCGTGGATGTCGGTGTAGATCAACAGATGCATCTTCCGGGATTTGAGATGCTATTTGATGGTACCTTTACTGGTATGGAAGAGTTTTGATCGGTCCTGGACTTGGACCCTTCTTCCCAAAACGATCTTTGGCTGGCTCAGCTTATGAACGGTTGGATGCGACCACACCGATACCCCCATACCAACCAATCACGAAGGAAACGGATGCGTTGTAATTTTTTTTTTCTGTTGCTGTATCACTAGACCGATTATCTTTTTTTTTAATCATTTGCTTACCTCTCGATTCTGTCTTGTCATTTACTACCCTCTGTGTATACCTCTTGTACTCCGGTCCGCTTCTTCATTTCATCTTCAACCCCTTGGATCATTCCCACTCAAGTGTTCCATCCATACACGCCCCCAGTTGTAGCCTTATTATGAGTATGCTTGTTTCGACTGCTTGTCTCGTCCCAGTGTAGCCTTTATATACCGTCGACTGTGTCCTCTTTATGCCCCTGTACGTAGACGATCGTTTGATCACGGTGACAATCCAGTAGATGGTGTTTAGAAAAACGGTAGAACAGCTGTGAGCGTCATTTTCTGATCTCCGAGTCATGCAGTGTCCTGCTAGGCCAGGCGTCCCTAGCTTGATTATGAATCCAAGCTGATCTGCAAGGCGCAGGCAGTGTGTAGTTGAGCATGATTACTAGTGGCCTCGTCTCTAGAAAAAGCACTGTCAAGTTCGGTGATCGGTGATACCGGTGATCATCGACACAGCCAATTAGCAACCGGTAGTGGTCTTTCAAAAACTTGTCGGCGAGACGCCAAGTATTTGTATGAATTCCAGTGTCAAACAATGATGGATGAATGATCACAGGCACCCGTGCACGTTCTCTTCAACGTTTGAAATTTGCAGAACGTCTTTTGGAGCGTGGCTGGTGTAGGTTTGTTGATCGAAGGCAACTAAAAAAAAAAGAGAGGGCGAGACGTCCGTTGAGCGACATGACATTGAAAATCTTTTGTTAGCCTACGCATTGCAGTTGGTTCATCGAATCTGTGTCAAGACAAACTCCTTACACAAGCCCAGTCACCATTTCTTCCATGCGACTCGACCAGCTCGTCCGCCGTGAGGCATTCCAGGGAATTATAGACAATCGCATCGAAAGTCTTGGGTCACTGCGGGTGATTCCTCGCAATGTTAATGTTCTCGACCCTCTATCGGCTACCCAGGAAAAGTGGGATGACGTTCTCGACGTGTCACGGAAGGGGACATGACTTTGCCCTGCTTCTTGGTGGGTTCTAGTGGGAACGAGGTACATAAGCGGATAACAAGCCCAGAATCCGATTCGGTGCCGTCCATGGTGTATTAAAGCTCTTCAACGGTGGATGATAGAGGCCGCTATTCTCCGGCCATGGATGCCTTGGGTCGGGACATGACCGCGACCAACCTGACAAGCGTTGAAAGGTATTGTGCACATTGGCCACTACTTCGACTGGTCGGAGCTCCTGGTTCGAGGGGGTACTAGGAAAAGCCGATGGTGCCACGATCCAGAGGACAAGGTATCATCTGCTGGCATACCCTTTGTCGTGTTCAGCCTTTTGGTGGTTCGACAGAATGCGGTCCAGGGGTTTTCTTCGAGACTGAAGCGCACCAGAGATTGGGAACGGACCACAGAGGGTATTAGTACTGCCAAGTGGCAGTTGGAACTTCAACATTTCAACTTGGTGGATTACATAGCCGAAGTTCTTCACACGAATTCACTTTTCCATTCGCATGGACTACGAAACTGCAATCGACATTCCAGGCAGTTCTACCGTATATATTTGAGCGCGAGTCAGGGGACCTCCATAGCTACGTCAGTAAATTCGGTTCTTCGTTACATATCGATGGAGCATAGGTCTAGGTCACCAACACGAGGCTAGGTTATCGTGGGCGCAAGCCCTCGATAAGGTACCTATGAAATTGCCGTGAAGTTCTCAGCCAACCCATCCCTTGCCAATACCCCCCATGTCAGATCCCACTGGTAAACAGGAGCGTGTAGAAGATTTTCTAAGGAATTCTCTTCTGGGGGAAGAGCTTGTCAACACCCAGTTTCACCTCTATTCTGCGAGATCTTCACCATCGGGTCGAGTCTTGAAGCCTCGTGTTCTTTGCGCAAACAATGTTCTTCTAGCCAAAAGCTCGAAATACTTTTTGGACCGTGAGTGATTCTTTAACAAAAAGACGATCGTTGCATTCATCAGTGGCATCCAGTTCTGAGCTCAGATATAAATCCTTCCGACCCTTCGTTGATCGACCTCACGGATGACAACGACGTCCCTAGCAACGCGCTGATCGATGATTATGGTTATGGAAGTGACAGTGACCTCGATGACTGCAATGACCCTATTCCTGTCGCAAACGTCGAGGCACCAAAGAATCAGCCTGCGACGTCATCAACCACCCCTTCCAAAATCGGTGCTAAAACCGAATTCAAGGACGACGACGAGTGAATGACATTATCGTCCTTCTGATTGCCAACTGATCTGTCTGTATAGATTGTCTGACGATGATTCTGATTCGGATAGCTCCGATCTGTTCGTCATGAGTCCGGAGCAGCCAAGAGCAGATGATTTGTTTCCTGTAAACAAGGATGGAGCCAGATCGGTGGCGAGTAGCGAGACTGCAGTTCATGGTTCCCTGAGTAACAAGACATTGGCGAACCAGACCGCCATACGTCTGCGGTCCTTGGGAAGTCGCCATGTCCTCGTCAGAGATACTGCCTTCCAAACGTAAGCCTCGCGGCAGCATTTTCCTTCCGTCTGGATGACGTCCCACGTTTAGATGGTACACCCTCCTGAACTATCTTTACACCGACAAGTTCAACTTCTTGCCTCTCAGTTCGTCAACACCTGGTGGACAGCCTCACGAATCTTCGACGAGCTCTCTAGACGAGCCAAAGTGTTCTGCCAAGTCTATATATCGTCTCACCTGCAAGGTTCGTATGCCTAGTCACACTCAACTTCACGAGGTCGGAGTCACAGCCTAAACACGCACTTCAGGTTGGGTTGGATGAACTTCGCGACGAGGCTTTTTCCTACATTCGGAGCAACCTTACGGAACACAACATTCTGAAAGAGCTTTCGTGCAGCCTCGTCTCGAGGTGTGTCCCCGTCGACTTTCGAATTCACGACGCCCGTTTACTCATCCACAAACTGTAGACACCCGCAACTATTGGAGATGGAGCTCGACGTGTTATACTCTCACATCGCGTCCCCTCCAGTCGTTGCGAACTTTTCTGCCCTCGCACAGCGAATCGCTAACAAGGAGCTTCCTCATGGAGCTGATATCATCGTTGGGGTTCATGCGAGGCTTTTGAAGGAACCTCATCCTTTACCGTTGAAACCAGCAGTTCCCACCACGCGACCCGGCTTTCTTTTCAGGCCGCCAGATCCAGTGGGCGATACACCTGAAGCAGAAAAAGAAGATGAAGCTGGACCATCTTGTGTGGGCAAGCCAGGTGCTAGCGAGTCCATTCCCACTGTACAGCCAGTGAGGTCTGCTTTCACTACCTTGTGGGGTGTAGAGTCAATGGGAGGGGAAAGGAAGGCGACAGAAAAAGGGATACCACGAGCACTCCCCTCACAAACAAGGCCAACTTTTTCGCCGACACCACCGATATCGGACATGCCAAAGGGCAACAAAGAGACAGCACCACCACCACCAAGTAATATTTATGAACTTCTTACGTCCCAGCAAGGAGGAAAAGTCGGGCGGCCCAGTGCACGTAAGTGACAACTGCTCGCCCGGAACTATTATAGGCGGGATCGAATTAAAGAACTGGCCCTCATGATGTTTCAATTATCGCGCCTGTTGTACTGTCGAGTAAACACGGTAACGATATGAATCCTGAATTCGTATGATATGGCACTGGAAAGGATGAACCAAGCAAGGGTAACGATCACTCTGTGCCCGTATGGGATCATGGCACGTCGAAAACATCGGTTCAGTCTCCATTTGCCGAGCTTGTGTCTGATCGACATGATTATGTTACCGAATACATATATGCACTTTGTGACAGGTCGCTACCGAGTTCCTATTTTTTGAGGAAGGAAAGCACGAGCGGAGTGAAGTCGGAACAAGACCTGGCTACGACGTACGTACGGGGTACGAACCTGGTGATCCATGAGGCAGCAATGACAAGCATCTAAACTTGTCCCGAACCTGGCAGATCGATAGCCAGAGGGGGGAGGACCGCAAAGAAAAAATAGCACGCATTGCTCCTCAACCTTGCACTCCTCCTTCCCCGCTTGCGATGGGAGTCAGAGCATACCGATCATCGCAGAATGGAGTGAAACACCCTTACTCATGTTGACTCTTGGTGGTCGCCAATGCATTATGTAATGAGGCTTGAGGAGCGTGGGAAGCTGAGTACAATACGGTACCTCTGGTGGTGCGCGTGCAGGAGTCAGAAGGACGTCTTGATTCTCTTGAAGTTCATTTCTAGTACCATTCCTGGATTCATGATCAGTAAGTCCCCGTTGGAACCTCTCCGCAAAGTTGGTCACGGAGGAATAGTCAGCAAGGTCGACTTTCCAAAGCTCGCACGACAGCTGATTTGATTTCTTGAAGGGATGAATATCAAGGGGAAGCATGTATCGCGAACACGTACGGGGAGACGGCAGCTTCACGCTTACTCTGGCTGCGACAAGCCAATTGGCCAAAACGAGCTTGGCGGGGTTCATACGCGCGAAATGCTCCGCAGCTTCGAAACCAATACCCGTGTTGGCACCGACGACCACGATCGTTTTTTCAAGCAGATCCACGCTCTCAACGGGAGGCACTGTGGACCACTGGTCGACGACAATATCGAAAGACGTTCTCTTCATAATTCAAGTGAAAGTGAGTTTTGGTAGTCCTTAGAAGTCAATATCTAGTTCGCATAGTGTCATATGCGTTGAGTAAAAGCTCAGTAAAGCAGCACTAATAGTTTACCCTCAGTTGCATAAAGATGCTGAGTCACCGGAACCGTTGATAATATGGACAGACCCCTATTCTTGCTAAGCTGGGAGGTAAGCCAACACTCGCTATCTCTTGTAGACTGTATGTTGTCACGTAACGTTAAATGACTGGGTCCAATATTTGCTTATCTCAGGTTATACGATAGGGGCTTTCCTCATTCGTCAACGTTTACTTCCCGGTCAGCACTTTTACGAGACTTTCATTCAGGCTGCCTTGCAATGATACGCCGCTTGATAACGCACCAACTACTCTGTCATCGGCACGCCCACCCACTGTCCGTTCATAAAAAGGCCAGGTGAGTTACTCTCTTGCCATCCCTTCTCTATACACCCACTGCCAAAGCTCACCAAATATTCTTGAACTATGAAGAAAACGTTTCTCAGCTTTGTCTTCGACCAATGGTCCATAGTACCTCCTGTCGAAAGCGCCGATCTGACTGGAAAGACAGTCATGGTCGTCGGTGCCAACACGGGTATCGGCCTCGAAGCTGCGAAACACTTCGCATGTATGAATCCAGCCAAGCTTATCATCGCTTGTCGCAGCGAAAACAGGGGTAAAGTTGCCATTTCTGGTACGTTTGAGTCGTCTTACCCGCTCCTTCTGGATACTCATCCCTTTCAAGAAATCGAGTCAGTCACCGGATTCAAGTCGTGCGAGCTACGGAGAGTCGATCTCTCCGATTTTTCCTCTGTGACCAGCTTTGCAGAGCGGTTCCAACGCGAATGTGACCGTCTGGACATACTGGTCATGAACGCAGGTTTAATGCCGGGGGAATATGCGGAGACCGTCAATGGTTGGGAATCAAGGTCTGTTTTCTGTCGGGCACGAAGAGCGTTCACTGAATGAGGATGTAGTCTTCAAGTGAATCATCTCGGTACCGCACTCTTGTCGTTGCTGCTGCTTCCTCGTCTGGTAGACACTGGGAAACAGTTCGAGAGCACGTCCCGCTTGGTGATTGTCGCCAGCGAAGTTCACTACTGGGCAGTCATCCCCGAAGATGTGAAGGAATCATCCAATCCGGTAGCGATGCTCAGCAGCCCAAAGTACAGAGATCCCTTGTACGCTATATTTTTTTTCTGGGAAGGGAGTAACTGCTAACGAACATCAAGGTCCATGCGACGTCGTTACCATGAGACGAAACGTGAGATACCATTCCTTCACTATTCCACCTGATGTTTAACGCTTTATTTTGTTTGCACTCGATAGTCTTGAATGTCCTCTTCACTCGCGCGTTGCAAGATCGACTGCAGTCCATCACGCCCTTGACCGTGAACGCTGTCAACCCGGGCTACTGCTATTCCAACCTGAGGCGTGACTTAGGAGGTACACTCATGAACGTCATGAACGTCATTATGGAGGCATGTCTGGCCAGGACATCTGAGCAAGGCAGTCGTCAGCTCATGTACGGTGCTATTGGCGAGCGGGACAACGAAGACCACATGAAAGGCTCTTATGTTAGCAATGCTGCGGTCGTCGAACCATCTGATTTTGTGATCAGCGAGGAGGGCAGGAAGATGCAGGATTATGTCTGGGTGAGTGTGTCTCCATACTATAATTTTACTGCGAGGTTAACTCGTTGTAGGGAGAAACTATAGAGATACTGAGAAAGGAAGCACCTCAGTTAGATACGATTGTTCAAGGGTACCTCATTTGAATGATGCAGACAATTCCATTTTTTTACTTAAAATGTTCAGGGTCGACCTTTCTGTATATAAGACAGTCCTTGGGGGAAGGTGATCAGTGTTCTGCTTGCCTATCGTCAAGTTTTCACTGACAAGAAATGAACTGGTACACTAGATACTAGATAGCGGTGCAGTGCGGGGTATGTCATAAGGCAGCTAAACTTTGAGAACTACGCAATGGGGTGGAGAGGAGTGTGACAGCGAAAAGAAGACGAGAAAGCAATGCGACAACGACGCACAGCTAGACAAGCGTAAACGATAGAACCCCATAACCACGTCACAATATCTCCACGACTTCAGTACGGATATCCCTGACTTGGTGGTCGAGTCCTGGAACAATGATTTCGTGCTCGGCAGCGACTCGCTTGAACTCCCCGTTGGATTGTTGCTGGAGCAACAGCGCATGGAATGGCTGTCGCAGACGAACAGCCAGCCGCAACGCCCGAGTATAGTCATCCATTCTAGTGGCAGGTACAGCATGCAATGGCGAACCCAGTGCAGATCCGGCCTCGGCCTCCGGATCAGACTCGGACTCGTCATCATCCACCGTACCTCCCCAAGTGAACCCGTCGAGTGGATCGCGCAGATCGCGAATCCATGGATGTACGAAAACGAGTTTTCGCGGCTCCGTCAACGAGAGTCTGTCCGATGTCTGGAAGTCCACATAGCCGATGCCTGATACCCGAGCACGGTAATGATTTTCTTGACCACTTCCAAAGTCTTGTACGCCGAGTCTTTTGACTGCGAAGATGATGCATGGGAGGTGTAGTCGGCGGTTGGCGAACCGTGCTGGTGGTAAACGGGAGACCCGGTCGTGGATTAGGATTGCATCTGTTTGAGATAGCGAGGATCTCATTGCCGCAACTCGCAAGTCCATTTCGGCATCTTCAATCGCAGGCGAAGCGCATGGCGTTTGACTATAAACAGCAAGAGTGGCGGGGAGGCAGCTGTTGTATGGTGAAGACTTTCCAGTCCAGGAAAGCACTGTCACGTCGCCCGAGCGAGCCACGATCTCCTCTAGGAGGTGACCCAGCGCCGCATCTCCTTCTCCATAGTGTGGCCGGATATCACTCTTGAAAATACCAATCAACGAGTACGCGATGTCTTCTTCCACCGTCGCATTGCGCGTCGAGGCCAGTCGAAGTTTATCCCGCACGCCAAGGTCGTCGGGGTTGAAAGCAGTGATCGTCTCACGAGCAACACCAATGGCGTTCGCGAGCTCCTGCATAATTTCTGGCGACTCTTTGTGGTTGGGACGGGTGTCACCGAGGTACGGCCTCCAGTTGCAGTCGTAGAACCGGATCACCTTCGGTGCAAGAAGCTCTTGTGCAGTCCAGGCCCGCGTCATCCAGGTACTGTCGGTGAGATCGCCAATGGCCGAAGGAGACGATACGCGTGCAAGAAGGACAAGTGTGGCTGCGGAGGCTTCATACCATTTATACATCATCGTGAGCGACTGGTTCAACACGGTGCTGATCGTCTTATCGATGCAGCATGTGTCACTCCACGCCCACCGATATCCGTCACTGCGAACTATCGAACAGAATGTGCGCAACTTCTCGTTCAGTGGCGATGAATCCAGATCCCAAACGGAGTTGACCAAACTGACGTCCTGGAATGACGGCTCCTTTCCTTCCCATACATGCGAAAATGTCACATATTCGAAATATTTTGCCACCACTCGCAGGATACGTCGGTCGTCCAAATCCTCTGTCATGGAGGAGACCAGTTCTTTGAACTGCGGTTCCGACTTGAATAGATGCATTCGCGCCGTGCCGTCACACAAACGACCACTCTTGACGTCGATGAGGACAAGTGGGCATATCCTGAAGACTACACGAACTACGTTGTCGATCATCGTCTCCGAACGGGAGCGTGAAATGTATTTCTTGCCTAGTTCTGCACGATCTAAGTCATGATACTATCTGAACGTTGGCCAGATGACACTTACGACGAGTGTCTTGATCATGAGACTCTTTAATGAGCGAAAGCATGCGTGTGAATGCATTCATTGCTTCATCATAGCGCTGCAAAACGTGCAATGCCGCATGTCTTCTCTCGTATCCCCACGGACTCAGAGGGTCTGCCTTGATTGCCTGAATCGGTTGATTTTAGGATCGCCAGACACCAACGAGAGCCAAGCCATACCTCGTCTGCATCCTTCAACGAATCCTCCCACAACCCCAGCATTGCACAGGCATTGCTTCGTTTTACAAAGAGACCCACAGGGTTCAACGGATTGAGAGATAGTGCAGTAGAATATTGCACGACCGCTTCTTCGAAACTTTTGGACTTGACTGCTACATCACCGCTGCTTTCAAATGCCGCGAGACTCCTCCTCACGAGGTCTGATATCAAACACTCAATACACGTCGATCTAGATTGGTCGTGATAAAGCATACCTGGGTCCCAATATGCAGTCCCCTCGCTCGTCAAGGGCACCTCACCGAAGGCCTCGACCACTGTAACAAGTGATTCCGTCACTTCAGTATGGCCCGCAGTATACATAGCTTTCCATAGGTGTAACTGAATCGCGAAGGCCAGTCGATCAAAATCCCATCCAAATATCTTTCAAATATAATTGGTACACTTGAGGAGCACATCAAAAAGAATAACTTACGAGCGAGATCACTACCAGGTGAGGAACTTGTCGAAATGGGATGGCTTCTTGTGCACGCTTGAACAATTCTATTGCACGTTCATTGTTTCCTTCTCTCATCGACAGGGTTCCAAGTTGGAGGAACATTCGAGCCTGCACGGCACTATGTCAACCTTGGTTACCAGTAGATCGTAGTGTTGACGTACCCGGACAGTGATATATATTGACTTGTCATCCACTACATTGATCAAGTCATTTACCCGCGAAATAGCATCATCGTGTCTTCCGCATTCAAACAAGATGATCGACTAAGTGAAACGAAAAATCAGTACGGATAACGATGAGGATGACAAGCGCGGACCTTGATTAACAAGATAAACTTATTTTCAGTCGGGAGACCTTCAGTGAACACGAGGTCAAATGCACGCATGCCCGCCTCGTGCTTCCCATTGCCGACGTGGACTATTGCGTTTGCGATGTGACCAATGACGGATTGCTGCACCTCGATAGACTTGTGTGTGTGATAGTCAGCATGAGATGGGAAGACAGATGTCCCAGAATTACCTTTTTAGCGTCGTCGAGGGCAATGTCCCACTGTTTGGAATGGGTCCGCACAAGAGCGCGGTGAGCGAGTGCGCGCGCATGGTGGAAAGGATCCGAGGGGTGTAGGATTTCTTCTGTCAAGAGTTCTTCGACACGAGTAAAGTTACCCCGCGTCCAAGATTTGAATGTCGCATCACCGATATACATGAGCGGCAGCTGCAATGCTGTGAACAGATTAGGTCGGGCGAACGATTGATATTTGAGCGCACTCACGATGTAAGGGAAAAAGGGAATGGATTGTGGCCTACTATTAGATTCGACAACTTCGGAAAGTTGGTCACTCACATTTACTGGGAAGTACGAACTCGGAAGAATATCACGAAGACTCCGGAAGGTGATTTTCCCGTTGTGTTCGCCGGTCGCAATGTAGTTGTCATTGGGGGAGAGTGCAACAGACCAAACTGCGCTTGCATGGTCTATAACAGTTCCAATCCGCTTGTGCGTAGAGGCATCCCAAAATGATAATGACTTGTAGGCAACGACGACAATAAACTTTTGGTTGTGTGATAGCGCGACAGAAGCGGGCCATCCACCGCCAGGAACGATCCATTCGCTTAGCAAGGATCCCGAAGATGTATTGAAACACCTGACTTTACTCCACGAGGCAGCAAAGAGTCGATGACCATCCGCCGACCAGGTGAGATACGACGATATGCAACCCTTGAACCGAAAAGGGATGTTGAGCAATTGCTGGCCATTCTCACTGTTGTAGATCCGGATCGACTTCACATCGGGGTTTTCGGCCGTAGCGGTGGCGATGCGGTCACCGTTTGGAGAGAATCGCACTGCTACCACGACACCGTCGTGCTGCAGTGGTCCGACAAGTCTTTCGCCCGTTCTGATGCTCCAGATGAACACGAGCTTGTCACCCGAGCCCGTCGCGAATCGAGTCGAGTCGGGGGAGATGTCGACAGAGAACACTGAGTTTGTGTGATCTGCAATGTTCAAAACCTTCTCATGGGTCTGCACATCCCACACCCCTGCGTCCACCCTGCCATCGTTCACGTTTAAACGTCGGAGTCCACACACCAACCATTTGCAGTCCGGTGATAGCGCAGCAGCAAAGATTTCTGCCCCTTCGACCCGAATTGGTTCGCCAACCTCGTATCCGTCATCTACTCGCCATCGTCGAAGCATCCCTTCTTCACCGCCGCTCAATACTTGTTTGCCATCCTTGTCGAAGAAGACTGAGTATATTGGATGTTGACCATTGATTTCGATTATTTTCGAGCCATCTAGAAGTCGGTAGGCGGTCATTATGACTCGTACTCGCCCATGATTTGTACGTGCCTTTACCCGTCGACTGCATGCTTGTCCACAACACCCGGGTATAGGTAGGATAGTGAGAGTGCAAGGTCAAGGGGCACGACGACACCTGGCTTCCTCATGGCACATATAAATGTGCCCATTTTGTCTTCTCGATCAGGATATGGATCAATTGAAATTTGACACAGCTCTCGGCGCTTGTGAGTCTCTTATTCTTCCGACGTGCCTGCTTCCCGCCTCAGTACACCCCGTGCAAAGAATAGCAGAAGGGCCCCCAACGAATCAGTGGGTGGTGTATCAAGTCCCGTGGCAGCTGCTTGTTATGGATTCGTGCGTGCGTGAGAGCGCCTGACGCCGTCGTTGGCGGTCAGCGCTGTTCATAACTTACATACCACGTACATAGGGCGGAGGGGGGAATGATGTACTGGCGTTTATTCTCTGTTATCCATCTTCTCTGCGGTCACAGGAATAGCTGTCTACTAACTTTGGGACTAGACGTCCACGGCATACTAGTGAGCATTGCACACGTCATGAAACATACTTGGTGCAACATCATCATAACTCTTGCTTCAGTGATTGACTAGGCCATAGTTCTTGACATATTGTATCTCGGCGTAGAGATGTCATGGACGACGGCATTTATACATCATTGTGAGCGACTGATTCAACACAGTGCTGATCGTCTTATCGATGCAACATGTGTCACTCCATGCCCACCGATATCCGTCCGTGCGAACCACCGAACAGAATTTCTGCAGCTTCACATTCAGAGGCGATGAATCCAGATCCCATACCGAATTGACCAAATTGACGTCCTGGAACGAAGGCTCCTTGCCTTCCCATACGTGCGAAAACATCACATATTCGAAATACTTTGCCACCACTTGGAGGATCCATCCGTCGTCCAATTTCTCCGTCATGGAGGAAACTAATTCTTTGAACTGCGGTTCTGACTTGAATGTGTGCATTCGCACCGTGCCATCGCACAAACGGCCACTCTCGGCGTCAATGAGGACGAGTGGGCATATCCTGAAGACCCCGCGAACGACATTGTTGATGATTGTCTCCAACCGGGAGGGTGAAATGTATTTCTTGCTTAGTTCTGCGCAATCTAAGTACCATCTTCACGCTCGCAAGGTGACACTTACGACGGATTTCTTGATCGTTAGACTTCTCGACGAGTGAGAGCATGTGGGTGAACGAATCAATTGCTTCATCGTAGCGCTGCAGAGCATGCAAAGCTGCATGTCTTCTCTCGTATCCCCACGGACTCAGAGGGTCTGCCTTGATTGCCTGCGTCGATGGAATTCAGGATCACCAGACATCAGGAAGAGAAAAGCCATACCTCGTCTGCATCCTTCAACGAATCCTCCCACAATGCCAGCATTGCTCGGGCCTTGCTTCGTTTAACAAGGAAACCCGCAGGGTTCGATGGATCCAGGGATAATGCAGCAGAGTATCGTACAATTGCTTCTTTAGGATTCTTGGACTCCATTGCTGCATCACCGTTGTCTTCCAATGCTTTGATACATTTTTGAAGATGTAGCTGGATTGCACGAGCAAGTTTGTCAAAGTTCCATCCAAAGATCTGTCGAATAGAGTTGGTCCGTTTGTAGAGGGACTCGGAAGAATAGCCTACGAGCGAAATTACTACCAGGTGAGGACCTGTTTGGAATGGGATGGCCTGCTGTGCACGTCTGAGCAAATCCATTGCTCGTTCGTTGTCTCCTTGTCTCAACAACATGCCTCCAAGTAGGAGGAACATTTGAGCCTGTACAGTGTGTGATTATCCTTACTTGCTGGTTATCCTACCGTTTACATACCCGGACCGTGATGTATGTTGACCGGTCATCCACAATATCGATCAAATCACCTACCCGCGAAATAGCGTCGTCGTGTTTTCCACATTCAAACAAGATGATCGCCTGAGTGAAATGAACGATCGGTACAAGTAGCGATGAAGACGACAAGCACATACCTTGATCAACAAAAGCAATTTACTTTCGGTCGGGAGAGACTCAGTGAACACGAGGTCAAATAGACGCACAGCCGACTCGCGCTCCCCATTACCGACACGGGCTATTGCATTTGCGATGTGACCGATGACGGATGGCTGAACATCGATAGACTTGATGTGTGATGGTCAGCATGAAATGGGATAACAGATGACCCCAAATTACCTTTTTAGCATCATCGATGGCCATTTTCCGCTGTTTGGAACGAGTCCGCACAAGGGCGCGGTGAGCGAGTGCGCGTGCATGGTGAAAAGGATTCGAGGGATATAGTATTTCTTCTGTCAAGAGCTCTTCGACGCGAGTCAAGTCGCCTTGTGTCCACGACTCGAATGCCGCATCGCCGATGTACATAAGTGGCAACTGTGACACTGTGAGGGAAAGTGAAGGGATCAGGACGAGCGAGTAATCAACGTTCGAGCCAACTTACGATGCGACAAGAAAAAGGGGGTTGGCCATGGCCCATTAGATTCCACGACGTTGCAAAGTTGGTCACTTACATCCACTGGGAAGTACGAGCCCGGAAGTATATCACGAAGACTCCGAAATGTGATTTTCCCGTTGTGTTCGCCAGTCGCAATGTAGTCGTCATTGGGGGCAAGTGCGATGGACCAAACTGTGCATGGGTGGTTTATAACAGTCCCAATTTGCTTGTGCGTACAGGCGTCCCAAAATGATAGTGACGTGTAGGCAACAATGACAATAAACTTTTGGCTACGTGATAGCTTGATAGAAGCGGCCCATCCGCCCCCAGGAACGGACCATTCACTGAGCAAGGATCCTGAAGCCACATCGAAACACTTGACTTGACTGTATGCGACAGCAAAGAGTTGACGGCCATCAGCCGACCAGGTGAGATACGACGATGTGCATCTCCCGAACCGAAAAGGGATGTCGAACAATTGTTGGCCATCCTTGCTGTTGTAAATCCGGATCGACTTCGCATCGGGGTTTTCCGCCGTCGCAGTGGCGATGCGGTCACCATTTGGAGAAAATCGCACTGCCACCACGATACCGTCATGCTGCAGTGGCCCAACAAGCCTTTCGCCCGTCGTCAGGTTCCAGATGAACGCAAGCTTGTCATACGAGCCCGTCGCAAGTTTTGTTGAGTCGGGGGAAATGTCGACCGAGAATACTGTGCTTGTGTGACCCTTGATGTCCAGGCGCTTTTCGTGGGTGTTCGCATCCCACACCCTTACACTCGTCCTGCCATCGCCTGCATCCAAACGCCGGAGTCCACACACCAACCACTTGCTATCCGGCGATAGTGCAGCAGCATAGATTTCTGCCCCTTTGGTTCGAATTGGTTCGCCAACCTTGTGTCCATCATCTACTCGCCATCGTCGAAGCATCCCTTCTTCACCGCCGCTCAATACTTGTTTGCCATCCTCGTTGAAGAAGACTGAGAATATTGTATTTTGACCATTTATTTCAATTATTTTCGAGCCATCTAGAATTCGGTGGGCGGTCATTATAGGTTCCTCACCCTTGACTAGTACGTGCCTTTTCCCGTCGACTGCATGGTTGTCCACGACACACGTGTATAAGCAGGATAGAGAGAGTGCAAGGTGAATGGGCACGGCGACACCTGGCTTCCTCGTGACACTTATAAATATGCTCGTTTTGTCTTACCGATCAGGATATGGATCAACTGACACAGCCCTCGGCGCTTGTGAGTCTCCTATCCTTCCGACGTATCTACCTACTCTTCGCATCACTTGCACAGCGGTAGGAAAATGCACAACAAAAATACACCCTATGAAAAAAAGGAATAGTAGAAGCCCCGGGTGGTGAATCAAGTCCCGTGATAGCTGCTCGTTACGGATTCGTGCGTGCGTGTGTCTTCTCCACCTTCTCTGTGGTCACAGGAACAACTGTCTACTAACTTTGGGACTATACGTCCACGCCATACTAGCGAGTGTTGCACACATCCTTAAATATATTCGGTCCAACATCATCATAACTCTTGTTTCAGTGATTGACTAGGCCATAGTTCTCGATACCATGGACGACGGCAACCGGGTTGATGCCTAGCTGCGATGAATGCTTGAAAATTGGAGACTTCACTTCCTTAGACATGCTCGTCATCTCGGAGTTGGGCATGCAGTGTAGGTGCGTTTTGAAATGCCCTCGAGTTACCCATGCTAATATTTAGCTGTCTATGTATTCCATCCTCACTTCGACGATGTCGTCAACGCAAATAATCCAAGACCATCGACCGAGATCATCCAGCTCGGGTGTCTGGGATAGTAGTGCTATCGTTATCGTCCATGTCTGTATGATCAATTCAAACGGGAGTCCCCGATGACACATTTGACCATCCATAGGTCACATAACAAAGAGCGCAACCATTGTATTCGACAAACGACCATTCGCCACATATTAGTAATACCCCAGATATCGTCTTCTACCCCCTGACCAAAATGGAATAGAATGATCAATACAAGAGGAGACATACCGCACGCGTGCGTCTCATCGTCTCGGGGCAGATGCAGGCGTCGCTTCCTCTTCTTCCTCATTCTCCTCGTCTTTGTCATCGGAAATGTTCTGCACAGGTACTGCCTTCTTCGCTGATCTACATCCCAATCAGTTCCTCAACCCCTTACAAAGATACAAAAGAGAAGGGACGCTCTCGTCAACGTATGGGTCACATATCCCTCGGGTAATTCCTCCTCCTCGTCCGAGCCTGATACTCTCTGACTCTCCGCTGTCTAGAAGCAGGTCAGTCATCCATCCTCAGCGCTTGATGAAAGCACGAGACAGCAGGGGACCCACTTACTCTACTTTTCCTTATCCTTATCCTTCGAGGCCTTCTTCACATCCGACCTCCCAGATACGACACTCCC
>JBBPQZ010000415.1:0-16111 GCA_038092795.1 Boletus rubissimus
GAGTCGCTGTACTAGTAGGGTGTTGGGAGACCTGACGCCTCCTCCGTAGGTAAAGAAACACCTGCGGGCTCAGGAAATAGCTCGAGAACATGGGTTACCATCCATTTACGTTGGTAGGCGTTCCCACTCACAGCTTTCGGCTTCAGGCTGACCAGACGCAGTGGAATCTGGGGGTGCTGCTCTTCCCTATCAGGCTAATGTGTGTCCAAGATCTTGAAATGTATCATTACACGTATTAATATTGCTGATACCAGGTATTTCCAGACAAAGACCACTTTGGTCGCATTTTTTATAACATGGTTCGGTGGAGTCATTACAACACTGTCGGCTGAGGTTGACACACTTGTAGGCCCAAATGTCTGCGCTCGGTATTCCACAAATAGCATTGGTGCATGGTATATCTGTCGCTGGTGAGCTCACAGATCATCTTCCTGGCTCCCCGCATTTACCTATATTAGGTGGTGCTTATGTCCCTGCTATGGCCGACGAGAATATTATTGTTCGCGAACAAGGGCGCATCTTTCTTGCTGGTCCTCCATTAGTCAAAGCTGCGACGGGCGAGGAGGTCGATGAGGAAGTACTGGGAGGTGGCCAAATGCACTCTAGCGAGAGTGGTGTAACCGATCATCTTGCAAGAGATGATGAACATGCGATAGCTATCGCACGGGGGATTGTCGGTGACTTGGGAACTGCAAATAGACAAGCCGCTAGGGTGAGCACCAGTAGTGGCACAATGCCTCGGGTCGTGCTACTAAAGATAAATCAAGCCTTCCGTTCCGCCAGAAGATCCGTTATACCCAGCGTCCGAACTACACGGTATTGTTGGTACTGATCTCCGGCAAACCTTTGATATGCGGGATATTATTGCACGAATTGTGGATGGTAGTCGGTTCAGAGAATTCAAGAAGGAATACGGCTCCACAATCGTGACGGTAACGAGATTTCCCTTGAAAGTGATCGAAAAGTTAACGTTCCACGTCTTGCCAGGGATTTGCCCACATCCACGGGTATGAAGTCGGTATCGTCGCCAACAATGGCATTCTCTTCTCTCCTTCGGCGTTAAAGGCTACCCATTTCATCCAACTTTGTTCTCAACGAAAAATACCGCTACTTTTCCTTGTGAATGTTACTGGTGTGTTTCGACCATCGTGGGATACAGCATGATATCTTGATATTGTTGCAGGCTACATGGTAGGCTCAAAGGCCGAAAAGGGAGGGATAGCAAAAGACGGCGCGAAGATGGTCAGAGCCGTGGCATGTGCAGACGTTCCAAAGTTGACTGTCATTGTCGGTGGTAGTTTCGGCGCGGGGAACTACGGTAGCTATTCTATACAGATCTCCTAACACCGACGAGACTGATATCTACGTGTGTAGGAATGTCAGGGCGCGCGGTGAGTTGTCAAATTCTCTTTCCGGTCCACCCGCTCTAAAGCAGCTTCAGTATTCGCCACGTTTTCTGTGGATGTGGCCTGTAAGTTCCACGAGTACTATCTTTGGTCCGAAAATTGATGAGGAATGCATCAGAATGCAAAAGTGTCTGTTATGGGATCGGGACAACTCTCACAAGTGATGTCAACTGTCTCAAAGTTTGTATCCATCTCATAATTTCTGTGCGCTTTTGATGAGGCTTTGGCTAGGGATCCGAAGCAGCACTCTAGTTTGAAGGCCGAGATAGAAGCGCAATCGACGGCGCTCTATTCCACTGCTCGTTTGTGGGATGATGGTATCATTCAACCTACAGAGACCCGTGATGTAGTTGGGCTTGCTCTTGCGCTTGGAGTCAGAGGGCGTTCAGATATACACACAGCAGGACTTGGGGGTTCTTCCACTTGGGACGGATCAAAGAGAGGATTCGGTGTCTTCCGAATGTAAATAACGCATTCGATCGACATTGCCAAATGTGGTTGTTTATTTCGTAAAGGGTGCCAAACAACACTCCATACAATGATTTCGACCAGCCTATGACGGGGTTCTGTTCCCAACTTCACCCGCATACTGCAGTAGATGCTCTGTGTGCATTATCTGAGCTATAAGAGATACCAAGTTGCTTCATCACGCAATTATGGCAGACGAGTCACTTCTGAAGAAGTTGTCTGCCGAGACGCGGACAAAACTACGCTCAACTCAAATTCTGATATCTTTGCCCACCATAATCTCTGAGCTCATGCAGAACGCTATCGACGCTGGAGCTTCACATATCGATATAGGTGTTGATTGCGCCGAATGGAGCTGTTGGGTTATGGACAACGGAGCGGGATTTACGAAAGATGGTTTGCATAAAATCGGACAGGATTCAGAGCGTGGGTGGTACAGTGAGTTATTCATTTCAATGCTTTCCGTTCCTCTGGGTCAACCCCTCACTTGACAGATTCTTCGAAAGCTTACACTGCTGCCTCACTGGACACGGTTTCTACCTTTGGCTTCCGAGGAGAAGGTAATTAATCAAGGTTAATGAAGCCCGCGACACGCATTCATGTCTCACTTACAGCTTTGGCTTCCATGGCGGATCTCTCTTGCATGGAGATTTCATCTCGTACAACAGGATCTCGCGAAAGCTGGTCCGTCATTGTCAAGGTATTTTCCCTCAAAGGACCCCTCCTATTGTGACTAACACGCGCTTTTCTAGGCCGGAAAGTCCCTTTACATAGGCCCATCGATCCGTTGGCGAAGAGAATCCCCCGGAACCGTCGTGTCGATCCGTGATGCGTTTTTCAGTGTGTGTGTCACCCTCGGCTAAAACGCACATGTGGTAACAATTGAACAGCTCCCAGTTCGCCGTCAGTCTCATCCTACTCCAAACAAGACCATTGAACTGGTTCGGCAAGAACTCGAGGTATACGCAATGGTGTTCCCGAATATCTCTTTCTCGCTTCAGGATGCGAGCAAGACCAAAGAAAGTAACAATCCCCACAAGTCACATATCCTCAAGATACCAAAGGTAACAGTACACCCCTTTCCAGTACCTAGCTTCCATTTCACGCTTCTATCCGATCAAGACCCGTTCCACTCTTGCGGCCTTTCAACATTTCTATGGCCGTGCATTCACAGAGGAAAGTACATTTCCGGCTTAGCGTCTCCATGCATGATTGTCATGGAACTTGCATTCCCTAGTGCGTAGAAGAGATAGCCACTACTTCCGGGCAACTCCAAATTGAGGGGTTTATCTCACTCGTCGGAGCATATACAAAGGTAGAACACCTTCCATTCTATGATCGAAGACTATCCCCTATTTGATGCTCCTCGGCCCGACAGTCATATCAATTCTTGTGTAAGTTACATACGGCCAGACCCTGATTTGGTCACACACTATCCCATGTCCAGATATCAATAGGCACCCAATATCATTCTGTGACCTCCACCGGTTAATCGACAATCGCTTTGCTGCGAGCACGTTTGCGAAACATGTACGACAGGCCTTTTTATTGGGAAACCAGTTGAGAACTTTTTGTCCTGCAGGCGTATGACGAAGGAGGGGAGACGAGCTTGCGGCCATGTTTGTTTCTCGTTCCGCGCCATAGGAGATAATCTCATCAGAATTTCCAGCCGCACGCAGGTCTCCCCGTAAAGGAGAGAAGAAGCCAGTTTACGTCCTGAACTTGATCATTCCCGTAAGGCACATTGATAACTGCCTGGAACCCTCAAAATCAACGGTCGAACTGAATGTGGGCAAGGTTTACTTCTTCCTCGGCTCATTGCCATGCTGACCTTCATACCCCCTAGAATAAAAATATTGTGACTTCTTTCTTATCAGCAACCATTCAATCATTCTTGGTTCACCACAATTTTGCGCCCGATAAGAGAAGGGACGAAAATGCCGAAGCTGACAGCCCGAGAAAGAAGCGAAAGCTTGTCCCAGAGAGTTCAGCTAATCTAAATACGCCGTCGGGCTCGGTCCAATCCGAGAGGAGTGGGACACATAACCTATCTGCCCATATGGTACGTGCCTCGGCTCATGTGTACAATTGTCAGTCTATTTAGAAACTTGACAAGGGGAAGATGCTTGTGGCTGATGCACAGGGGACGCTCTGGGAAGATCCATCGACCGGGGAAACCTTCATCATCGATAACCGTACGGGGAACTCTGAGCATGAAAGCGCCTGTTTTACCGTGGACACGGATGGACCGATTGAGACTGGCTCGAAGAGGCGGACACTGCGGACACCGCAACTGACAGCCGAGGGAACCAATTATAATAAGAATAATACTGGTGGAGACCACATGCCCCATTGGCTACGAGAAGCTCTACAGGTATGTTTCTTACCCGTACACTGCGTGTTGGGCTACGTCACTGAGACTATTCACAGGCCAACGACGCGTTCGCGCTTAGAGAGCCAAAGATACCTTCCCTCCCCCTATTAGTGAATCAGGATGCCGATTATCGGAGTTCTCAGCTCTACCACAGCTGTCACACGGGTTGTCTCACGAAGCGTGCGATCTCGAGCCGATGTCTTCAGCCAGGCTCGTCTAGTTTTGCTGCATCTCAAAAGCGTTTCCGGAAAGATGATTTACGGAAGGCACAAATTATTAGTCAGGTGGACTCCAAGTTTATCGCATGTGTTGTTGGTCCGGACCACGATGATCTTTCGGTTGCAGAGAAGGACAATGAAACACGTAAAGATGAGCTTCCGGCGGATGGGAAAACACTCATCCTAATTGATCAACATGCCGCGGATGAACGTGTACGAGTCGAACGATTTTTGAAGTCAATTTGTCGTGGCTTTCTTAGCCATCAGGAAGGAAATGGGGGCGTGGAGACGAAGCAGTTGTCTCCTCCGGTGCCTGTCCTACTTACCAGGCACGAAGCTTGCCGTCTCGCGGAGCTTTCGGATTTCCAGAAGTCATTCGAATCGTGGGGTTTCCGATTCTCTGGACTTGAGGAAACTCAGTCAAGGTTAGAGTATGAAACAGAACTTGATGGCGGCTATATTCAGGTCTTTGTGAGCGCCATTCCCGAAATCGTGAGCGAAAAGGTGCGTGGAGACGGGGTGGGACTGTGAATATCTGCTGAGATCAAGCCACAGCTGTTATTGGGTAAGGAAATGCAGGAACTCATCAAGGGATACATTGGTTCATTGGAGAGTCGGGAACTTGAACCACGTGATCCATCATCCCAGTTTGATTCTGCAAGCTTAGACGAGGAGACGCAATGGCTCAAGGCCCTGCGATGGTGTCCACGTGAACTCCTTGACTTGATCAACTCAAAGGCTTGTCGAGGTGGGTGAGCTTTGCATTCACTATGCGTTGAGGCTCAGCAACTTCTCAGGTGCAATCATGTTCAACGACCCCTTGAACCTCGAACAATGCGAGCGATTGGTGAAGCAACTATCAGCGACTATTTTTCCGTTCCAGTGTGCTCATGGGAGGTAAGCCTGCTGTCCACTATTAGCGATTGTTTTGTTGTTTCGAATGCATGACTAGCGTTGACTTGTGGTTCTCCTTTAGGCCATCCCTCGTTCCTTTGACGCATCTCACCTCGAAGAGTGGAGGACCTAGAGAAACGGGGCTAGAATGGGGAAATGTAGCTGCCCTGTGATGTTGTATAAATGAAGGAGCACCGCGCCCGCCCTGGTTGGGTGGGTACTGACACTCGAACGACGGCTCTTTCGCTTGTTTGAACGAAGATCCGAGGATGAGAGGTCGCGTGACGTCAAGCCGAGTTGGGCCGAAGGCACAGAGGCAAAGACGTCACTGCAGATGTGGCGTGCTTGGGGACGTATAAAGAGGCGCGCGTCGCTTTCGATTCATCTTACCGCAATCACCATCCATCGACCACACTTGTATTTCATTCAACAACTTGTACGGCGCATACTCTCCTTAGTGTATCATAATTTGTCGTTTGAACATACCCAACAACTTGATATTCATCGACTAACACCACCCTTACTCTACCATGCCAAAGAGCGTCACCAAAGTCGTGTACAAGCCAGATACGCATTCCACGGACGAGTACATGATCATCGTCAATCCTGCAGAGGTAATTCTCGGCTTTTCGACGCTTGATGGCGATCTCTGACGTGCCTGATTTTGCAGTTCAAAAAATGGAAGTCTGGAGGTGAGCCACTCTTTCTGCGGGGATGACTTATTTTATCGAAACACATCGCTGACTTGATCTCTTTCAAGACATGTAAATACATACGTTTATTTATTAGTGCCTTTGACCGATTACTTGTCTCACCATCAGGACAATCCCTCTCGCAGGAGTCGTCGATTGTGAGTGCATGACCCCTATCTGAGGCTTTGGATGGCATCGCTCACGGTACTGGCACCCTATCTTCAGCATTCGAAATATTCCATTCGACTCAGGGTTCTCAAGGATATATGCGTCGCCCTTCTAAACAACAGCTCGAAAACATGTTTGGAACGTCCAAGGATGTCGAGGTTGTTAAAGTCCTGTTGGAAAGAGGCAAAGAACAATCGGGTGAAGGATTCCATTCGGGAACCTTTAGTATGAACACTACGAGAGGAAATGCGGTTTTCGACAACAAGGGAAGGGGTCTGTCGGGCATCTGAGCTCAACACGTCCGTCATCTTTTAAGAAAAACAAGGATAGGCAATGTATTATTAGTGTACACAAACCACGCATTATCGAGAGCATTTGACGGTATTGCTCATGAGCCTGTCCAACATCTCTTCCAGGACGACTTCACCCCGGAGTCTGATGTCCGAGGAAGATGCGCCAATGAGGACAGTGATCGTTCCTGCCTTTGCCGTCCGGACTTTATTGCAATCATCGTACAAACTCCAAGACCGATGAGAATCCGCGCCTCTGCTGGGTTCGAGTTCCACTTCCTTGAGAGCCTCGAGTTCCTTCTTTAGACGCAACAGAGAGCTGTGCGAGTCTAAGATGTAATGCCTGCACAACCTCGCTCCTGATAAGCGTTCCCTGTATTAATGACGACAAACGACACGGAGAAACTACCCGTGGGTGTGACTGGGGTGGTAGTGAGAGCGGTGAACGCAAACGTCGTATGGGAGACTCGGAGTTCGTGACCAAACGAGAAAAACGGCGCGACGTCATGGTAGCCAACGAAGATGCTCTGTGTTCAGACATCAACGCATTTCAAACCACCACGCGATGTCGCATGAGGAATTGAAAAAAGGGGGAAATGGAATGGAGGAAAGACGGCCCTCGTTATATAGAAACTTTTCGTACTCTTGACCGTACGTGAGGCCCGAACGACGAGTACGAGGGTGAACCCTCGATTCGTTTCCTGTTCGTTGTTGCCATCGATAGTATCAACACCGCAAAAAATGGGATCGTCAGCATGTCAGGATGTCAAAGAGGACCCGGTACACACGGGAATATGAGTGAGAGTTTACCAGAGGCATTCACCCACCCGAACAAGACATCTGGAACTCCGTCCCAGAGTTCGTTTCCGGCGTCAAAGAGTTTGGACTAGTGCGTTTGCCTGACCTACCCACAGCAGGCGTACTGGCGTTCGAGACCGATTGAAACCGATTGTACTTGGGTTCGCAGCGAGGACTTGTGAGAAAAAGACAGTTGAGCTGTCCTGAAAGTCTTGAGTGGTGTGTTGGTCAACGAAACAGCTGTCGCAATCGGAGCGTTGAAGGACTCATTCCAAGTCCGGTCGGTCATATCCCTGGCTCTCCTCTCTGACAAATTTCAAGCCAGTCAGTCCAAATACAAACAGTTGAGCATGAATGTACTCGTGTTTCCGCCCGATCATCACGATTGCCACTCTCAGACCACCAAAAGTCAGTTCCTTCAAGCCGAGGTTAAGCACCAAGGAGCAGGACTCACCGTTTGCATCCTTAGCAGCTGCCACTGACCTCTTCAAGCCACTCTCTGCTTCATACTTGCAAAATGCGCCGATCCTCAGCCCCCAAAGAGTAGATGGAGGGCAGCTATCCGGAATTCCTGATTGTTCAACCTCACTTCGAGCTTATACGTATGGTGATCCCGACAACGTCGGCACCGCCTTTGTGAAAAAATTCTCCCCTTGGGGAGGGTTGGTGGACAAGTCGATTGCGAGGGTATCGCCAAGGAAGAGGTTGCCTCATCAGGTAATATTCACCCCTATTTCCTAATCCCCCGATTCATCGGGCATGAACGTGGAAGTGCAGCGAATCCAATGCCATTTGTTCAACGTTGCATTCTAACCGAGTCAGGGACGATCAATTCGCGCGAACCCAATGTTAGGGAGATACCAACCACCCCATCCGCCAAAAAGAAGTTTACATTGTTGGTTTGGGTATTCCACGTGGGTTTAGGAATTTCCCTTACCAGATTGCGCTGCGACCCGGTCCACCCTGCGACAGGCTTCTCGTTCCAGAACTCGAGATTCTCCACGCTCATGTACCATCCTGTACACTCTCGAGGCTCGGTGCGCCGAGTTCGTATCTCACCTCTGCGTTGGGCCACAGTTCGCGCGTAGTGGCAGCGATGGCCTGGAAGGGAAACACTGTGTGGAGAGCAAACGGGCTGAACCACCTCCGGCAGTGAACGCATATCTGGCGTTCGGCCCTATGACAGTGATATTGGAAATGGCGGGGAACTTCTCTGGCGTAAGCGGGAGAAGAGGAACGGATTTTGCTGGGTCGTTCTTAAGAAGGACAACGGTGACAGAAGCAGCTTTGCGGAGAAGGGCACGAAGAGCAGGCGTATCAATGCTTGATTCAGGACCAGAGAAGGGAATGCCCGATGCTTGAGCACGTTGCAGCAGCTTGAGAATCTGTGGAGCCTGGTCCATCGAAGCTGGTGGCTCGTTGAGGGAAGATGAGAGAAACGTACACTGCGAACACGGTCATCGGTCGTGGGGACACGGACCATGTCACTTAGTACACTGACACGTCCGAGAACCGTTTCGCGCATAACAGTCGTACCCCGATTCAAACGCAGCATGGCCTTCGAATCGTTATAGGGGACACCATGATGGTTGGAACTCACGGCACCTCTAAATCGAATCCAGTATCGATGGCTTATGATGTGCTGGATGCTCCTTTCGAATCGCTCATGGTCAAGCCCTCATAAACCCATTGCTGTCCAAAGACTCGATGTACACTTCCCGAGTGCGGGGTTATACTCACCAGGCAAAATTCCTTTAAGCAATTGGCGCGGTTATACCTGTACCATAGACCCTTAGATATGCTACTTGAGAAGGTCGAAGACTTGCTCACACTGTCCTGACTGTTCAAGGATTCACATCACAGATGGCGATCTGAAAGAGTTTCAGGTAGATCTCCCCCAACGCGCGTTCCGAGACGTCGCCTTTGCGCATATACTCTCGTCAGGATTCCGCTGCTTGACAGTACGCTCTACCAAAACGACGCACTCTTGATAGAGAACCTACATCGCAAAGACAATTTCAGCAACCAGTGCCTAACAATCCTAACAATCCAAACCTTTCGAATTCCTGATCGCTCGCCATACATTGTTTGATGGTGGCAGCAACACCGTTTCTCTGAATGCCATTGATATGCGCAGCCATATTACCGTTTAAGACGGGACCCCCTGTGAATGATTCGAAACCACGACCGCCAAGAAGAGAACGCTGCGTGTTGACCGTCGGGGCGAGTAAGATCTGGGTGTCTCAAGGAATGTGCGCGAGGTATATGTGCGAATCGAAGGGAGAGCTGACTCTTGGCGCGTGTCTCGTCTCCTGGGGCCCCGCAGACGCTGTATGCCAGGTCAAGGTCGAACGGGGTAGCGCGACCAGTTAACTATGGGAAACAGTTTGCAGTGATCCCATTGAAGGCTACAAGGGTGTAGAAGGAGCGTGAGTGCGCCACCATCCCTAAGACCAAACGGAGGTAAGAAAAAGAGATATTGAGATCTTGTCGCTAAACGAGTGCCTGCTCGACATCGAGTATTGTTGTCATCCTTTCTGCAGAATATATAGGTAAGTGGGAGATAACGGCTCTTGAAATGCAGGACAGGCGTGGAGCAAAACCTATTTCTCCAAGTGCAAGATCACGTGGGCTGGCAAATACCATCCGTTTCGTCGTCGACTCGGTGCATCCAACGTCGGTCGCCGTAATCCATCCCTTCTCGCCCTCGACATTGCTCACCGGACCAACGAGCCCAACGTGAAATATTCCACGCTGACATGGACCGCCCTCGTACTGCAAAGTGCGTTTCATTTCGTATCAACTCACCTCAGGGGTCACCGACGTCCTGTCAACATCACAGCAGCAAAAAACGGGCTAGAGAGGATGCCATCCCGTCCGATACAGGGGCCTCTTCCTCGCTCTCCCCCGCACCAGACGACCACCCCCCACCCAGGGTAAAAAAACGTACGTGCGCGCATCCAAAACGCTCCCGATTCTCCCCTGACCACATCCATAGCGAAGCGCGCCGAAACCCGACCTTGTCCAGCCTGCTCCGAGCTCATCCCCATCCGTCTCCTCGCAGCACACGCCGAGCTTGAAATGCAGCGCGTCGAGGACATCATCAAACATATTGGCGACGCAGAGGTGCTCGCGGAGGTGGACGACCTCGAGGAGGGGTACGTGTCTCGCTCTTCTTCCCCTGTGTGAACCAGCACTCATTATTGGCCTTGGGTTTGCTACGGACAGTCCGGGTGCTAATAAACGACGCTCAGCTCTCAAAGCACGCCAGTCTCTCACTGCACTCCAACCGTTGCCTCGTATCCGCGCGTCGTCCTCTATTCCATCCATCACCGTCCTCGCAAACGCAACCACCACCCTTACCGCAATAGAACATGCGGTCGGATACATTACGCGTCGTCGCAAGGCAAGACATGCACGACTCAAGGACCTTGCCAAGGAGGAGGCAACCTGGCTCGCACAGCACGACGCGGGTGTTGTCGGCCTGGAAGGTGAGACCACAGGGATCGTTTGTCCCGTGTGTTCGCAACCCGCCCGCGGTGATAGAGATGTCGTTGAGGCACATGTCGACGCGTGTCTTGCTTATGAGAGTCGGCGTGCCCAGGCCGAGCGGGAACGTGAATGAACCATTGGGCTTGTGCGCGGGAACGAGGATGCAGATGTAGACGTCGATGTCGATATGGGTTGGGAGGCAGCGGGCGAAGGGAGCGTCCGTACCCGGGTCATCACGAATGCGAGCTTGAGAGGGACAGGAATACACATTCGCCCCTCGACAATGGATACGGAGGATGACATTGATGTTGATGGAACGGACGATGCCGTGTTCGGGGATGCACAGTTTGGAGAGGCGGATGTCTTGAGGGTGGAGTTGGAGGCAGACGTGGACGGGGTTGAAAACGTCGGCCAACGATTGAATCACGACCGACAAACTCGGGATACCACCCCGACGGATGTTGGTTCACTGTCACAACCTCAAGGCTCAGATGAAGACATGGAGAAATTAGACTTGGCCATCCTGACCGCGCGTTCACGAGGGGACAGCCTTGCGCTCATAGTAGCCCTGGAAGCAAAACTGAACGCCGTTGTATGTCTTACCCCCTTGATGTCACTTATATTTCTCATATTTCTCTTGTTTAGCCTGCGCCAGCGACTTGTCGCATCTGTCTGTCGTCGTATGTTGACCCCACAGTATCGACAGGGTGTTGGCACACGTGCTGTGCAGCGTGTTGGCTGAGGTGTCTTGGTGTAACGAAGCTCTGCCCGATGTGCCAGCGGATTACGGTGGCATCTGAATTGAGGAGAGTGTACTTATAGCGAAGACATGCCATTTCATTCATACGTTATACTAATACTGGCATCGAATCCGTTCAATGAAAGAGGTGCTGTAGACCTGGAGAATAAGAAACATTTAGCACGACAAACACACGAATGAGAAGGGGGAGAGATGAAGCTCATATCTGGCCTCGACTTTCGACAAAACACCCCATTCCAACCAAACTCAGGATGGTTACACAACGAGGGTCATTCAGGGTCCAATCAACAGCGCACACCGGTGGCAGCGTTGAGAGGGACCACCACGGTGTTTGAATCATTGCAAAAGGGAAGAGGGGGGTAAAAGCTCACCACGTTTGAGTTGTTCGCGAAGCCTGGACTCACTGACAGTTCAGGCGACAAAAAGAAGAGTAAGGAGTGAATGCATTTTGGTGAGAATTATAGAGTACACGTGTGCATATAGTCTAGGCCAAGTGACACCACTTGGCAGGCTCAGGCAAGTGGACTTATGAGTCTATTTGAAGGATGAGAGCAACACTGGAAGAGAAGGGAGAGACGGACTTGATGAACATGGGCTGAGGAGAGCTCCTGGTGTAGCCAATGTATATGATCATTGGAATCCAGCCGTAGTGCAACACGGTCTGTCTGTCTGTCAGCTAGGTGGTAGTGCGATACAGAGGGCCTCGTACACGACCCAACTCGACGGCTTTGAGAATGCGTTCCTGTGGGATTCGTATGAGCGCTGAAGGCGCGAAGACGAGAGAGAACGGACCTTTGTCTCTTCAGAAGGCATAACTGGAGTGTAGAAAAAAAACAACGGACAATTGCAACTCCGATCTCGACTATCGTTCTCGATAACGCGACGCGACGATGCCGCTGGGCCCGCCCTCATCTGCGATTTTCATCCAAAATGTATCGCACACACTCGCCGATGTCAACCCGTAAGTCGTCGTCGTCGTCGTCGTCGTCTCCAACGTCGCTGACACACACCCAAAAGACCCCGCCCAACATCGTTGACGATCCACCCGACCGCGCTCCTCTCCATCCTCGACCACTACCTCCGTCGCACAGACGCACAGCACCGCGTCATCGGCACCCTCCTCGGGACACGCACGCCCTTCTCCGCGTCGTCCGCCTCCACCCCTGCTGTCATCAACGTTACCCATGCATTCGCCGTCCTCCACTCAGAGACAGAAGAACAGGTCGCTGTCGATGGCGATTACCATCGTGCCATGTACGAAATGTTCCTCAAGGGTCGTGGCGAGTCTATCGTACCCTCCGGGACAGCCAGCGCAGGCGTCGGTGTAGGTCCCCGAGGCAAGGAGGGTCTTAGCATCGTCGGGTGGTATGCTACCGGTAGCAGCGAGGGTGGCCAGGCCGCCTTGGGCACCTTCTCCGCCCTTATTCAAAACTTTTACGCGCAAGAGACCGCACCCTTTCCCGCTGTGCATGTCGCCCTCGATACCGGGACAGAGGAAGGCGTCGGTGCCGGTGTGAGGGCATACGTTAGGTCAGTCGCTTCTCCACGTTCCATTGTCCATGTACTGATCTAGTATGGTACAGCTCTCCAGTGGGGGTATATTCAAAAGCAGAGAATTGCGTATTCGTACCCATCCCCTGCGAACTAAAATTCCACGAGTCTGAACGCTCAGGACGTGAGTGGTGCCTATTCCTCGTCTACCACTGATTCACGTCATCGCAGTCGATCTCCTCCTCTCCTCTTCCACACCATCAAACACTCTCCTCCCTACCTCGCCTCTTCCTGCTCTACATACTGCCCTCGTGAGCACCTCCGATGCACTCAATCGTGTGCTTGCACACGTCCAGGCCATCCTTCGCGGAGAGATTCCCCCAGATCCTGCGCTTGGAAAGTATTTGTGGAACGTGCTCGGCGCAGCACCCGACGAAGAGGGTGGCTGGGCAACGACGCTGCAAGATAGCGTTATGGTATCGTATCTGGCAAATTTGGTGAGAGGGCAGGCCGAAGTTGCGGCAAGGTTGGCATTGGCTGGAGGGGCATGAGTGTGGACCTCAAAATGTAAAAATCCGATGCATCGGGCGTCGCACACATAATTAGCTATTAAACATCCTCGAGTGTTGTAGATCGTGTCTCATAGCGAGAATTTCACCTAAAGGCCAAGTGTTGGCGGGTCCGTTTGGAGGCAACTCGTCAGTGTCTTCGCGATTGCAGGAAGTATCGACGAAGATCGCGGCGGAGACGGTGCCGCACTGAGTGACGAAAGTGTCGACGATGGGGCGTACGTCGCGCAGCAAGAGTTGTTGGGCAAGATAGGGACCGATAGTGTTCATACGTACTGCAGCTGAGAGGAGGGAGCGGGCGTGGAGAAAGAGGGCGAGGTGCTGGGCACGATCTGGGCAGATGGGTAAGAGACGATCAGAAAGAGTGGGATACACACCAAGTGAGAGCTGGAGCGCGGCTGTGAGCACACCCCAGCAGAGCGGAAGATGGCCGTGTGTGTCACCGCGCCGTATGGCGAGCTTGAGCTGATCGACGAGAGAGGCGACTGGGTGTGTGTTGGGTGGTGGCGCGAAGGCTTTGGAGTATAGCGTGAGGAGGGCAACACCCTGAGAGGTGGAGGCACGCCGAGCGACGTGGTTGAGCGTGATGGATTCGTAGAACGCATCGAGGGACATGAGCGATGCAAGAGGGTCTCCGACGGGTTCTGCGGGGGTAGTTGAGAGGGGTGCTACAATGCGATGGGCATCTGAGACGACGGGGAGAGCAGTGTGCGCATACGAGTGGAGGCTGTCGTGGATGAAGCCGATGAGGACGGCGCTGTGCGGGGTTGCGAGAAATCCGTGTGTATTGTAGGACTCGAGACCGGAGGAGGCGACGAACGAGCCAGTAGGGAGATTTGAGTCGGCGAGGAGGAGGAGCACGTAGTCGTCGTCCATGAGTCGGATCCGGATCGGCCGACCGCATGTGAGATCTTGAGACGGGGAGTCGGGACAGCTCAGGCACAACAGCGACAACAGCGACAACAGCGACAACGGCGACGACGACGACGATGAGGACAGCGACGAGCATAAGGATTGCCTTCCGATCACTCCAGCGTGCATCGCGACTCCGCACGCAGCCCGTCCGCATCGCGAGACGGTCGACTACTGCGACTAGTACTGTGTCCGAGCGCGTCTTCCCCGTCGCTGTCCATCCCTCCGCGTCTCGTTCGCCCCTGCAGCAATACGACTCGCTCGTCTCCACGAGCACACTCCGTCCCGATCCCCACCAGCGCCGCATCGTCCAGCACCTCCAGTCCTTCTACACACAACTCCTCGCCTACACTCCCCCACCCGTCCCCCTGTTCGCACCCCTCGCCTCCTCTCTCTTCACCCGCCTCTTCACCCGCGAACCACCAGAACCAGATTCCGCTCCATCAAATGCACCCAAGGGCCTCTACCTCTACGGCGACGTCGGTACCGGCAAGACCATGCTCATGGACCTCTTCTTCGACGCCCTCCCCTCCTCCATCACCCGTAAACGTCGCGTCCACTTTCACGCCTTCATGATTGACGTACACAAACGCGTCCATGCCGCCAAACTTGCCATGGGCCTCATCGGTGGGGGAGGCGGCGCAAGCGTCGGCGGCGGGGACGGCGGTGACCCAATCGCACCCGTCGCGCGAGATCTCGCCAGGGAGGCCTATGTCCTCTGTTTTGACGAGTTCCAGGTCACGGACATTGCAGATGCCATGATCCTCAGGAGGCTCCTCGAAGGACTCTTGAAATACGGCGTCGTTTGTGTCATTACCAGCAAGTTAGTCTCTATTTTCCCTCCCTGTCGTCCCTCCTCATACGCATCCCCAGTCGACATCCCAACGAACTATACAAGAACGGCATTCAGCGTTCCAGCTTCATACCTGCCATAGACCTTCTCAAGACACATTTCCAAGTCACCGATCTCGACTCTGGGACAGGTCCGTCCCTCCACCCATTCTCCTCTTTCAAACTCTGACATACGTCCTACAGACTATAGACGTATACCCCGTGCACTCTCGCACGTATACTACCACCCCCTTACACCACAGAATAAAGCAGAAATCAACAAGATATTCGAATCGCTTACGTCTCCTGCTTCCTCGTCCAACATCTATCCCGATCCCGTCATCACCAACCGCCCTCTATCCACCTTTGGTCGTACCCTCTACATTCCCCTCTCCACCTCCCGCGTCGCCAGATTCACATTTGCCGAACTCTGCGACAGACCACTCAGCGCAGCTGATTACTTGGAGATCACCAACACGTTTGGGACCGTGTTTGTTACTGACGTGAAGAAGATGGGCGTTTCCAGAAAGGACGTCGTACGTGTTGCATGGGTGTATGTGTGCGTAGGCGAATCATTAAACTAATCATCCTTTTTCACACAAGGCACGGCGCTTCATCACCTTTATCGACGCTTGCTACGAGTCCAAGGTAAGCCACTCCCTTACTTCCCATCCCACTGCACTACATGGTCAAGTTCACTATCCCTCACAGACAAAACTCTTCATCTCCTCCGAAGTCCCCGTCTACC
>JBBPQZ010000416.1:0-16101 GCA_038092795.1 Boletus rubissimus
TGCATAAAGTTTACAGTGCGGGAATGGATGTCGATTTGATAATCGGTAGTCAGTCGATCAGTCCATAAAGAGGAAAGAACAGTCAGCGTGGGCCAGAGAGCTCGTTCTCGACCAGGCTTATTGGCGATGTAGAGGAGATCAAAGACCCGTTTGGCGGATCCTTCAAGTTCCCCCCGAGTACGAACAGCTTCGTTGTATTCCAGAGGATAAAGTTCTACCCAGTTCCACAAGGCCATGCGAAGGGGGATCGCGACCGCTGCTTGGGCTTGTTTTTTCATATTTATGAGAAGAGACGACAGCTCATGAAGAATCTGGACAAGAGAGACCTATCCATGGCACTGTGAGTCATGAGCAGTAAATCGACAGTGTCTGGATTGTCCTCGGCGGTGTTCGCGAGATAGTGAATTTTCGTGTAAATGCGATGGAAAACTACCATCCAATTGGAGGCAGATAAGGAATACACTATACGACCAACGAACTTGCTTATGAGAATGTTGAGGTCCATCATCGATTTAACAAGTGCCATTTGAGTGTGCTCGAAATGAAATGCGCGATTGAACTGACCCTGTCGGGAAGTGGCGTCTGAGGATTGGAAGGAAGTGGCAGAGAGCTTGAACTTGAGGAGGGGTTTTGACGCTTGGAGAAAATGGGGGGCTAGAGGCGAACCATCATATGCATGGTCATCCGAGGTCGAGATAGGTATGTCAACGGACTCAAAATCGTGGAGGGAAGCGTGAGGTGCGAGGTTGGAGGAAGACATAAGTCTACTCACTGGAGCGGCAGATTGTCGAAGATAGTAAACCATGACGCTCAGGATATAACGTGCACAGTTGTCATCGAGTGGATCTATCTCTACCAAAGGGAGAGGGGGTGTTGAAGATGAGAATTGTGAGGAAGGCTTGTGGACGGTCCTAGAGTGCCATGTACTGGGTGAAGGGATATAGGCATTATTATTCCTGAGTGTCTGCTCGGAGATTGAGCTTGGTTTGCTTGCACGTGAATCGGATCGAGGATGGTCTTCTTGGCGAGGGCTCGACCTGGAAGACATGGAGACAAACAAGATCTTGAGAATAAATAACTGGGATTGGAGTGCCTCCGTGGTCATCGCTCCAGCGACGTCGATTTGCTATTTCAGCGGATAGTGAGCCAAGGATGGAGCAGGAGTAGAAGTAGAGGTGACGGACCTTTGCGAGTCGTTCGAGGAGCTCGCCGAGGGACCAGGCAATGATATCGAGGGAATCATAGGCAAGCTCGACAAGGGCATCGACGACACCTTGAGTAGCTGAATCGCCCTCGACCACGTCCAAGGCAAGACCAGAATTGACGGGCAACTAGGTGACGGAGATATTTGCTCTGGAGGGATAAAACGCGTGGAGAAGGGCACGGACCTCGTTCTTTATCCTGTTGATGAGCGCCTGCACATTTTTTTGCTGAGTTGCTGAGGCGGCTGAGTAGGCGATGGACGGGGGTTGGGTGAGGCCATTTCCGAGACCGTGGTGAGAATCATTGCCTCCATGCACCCTCGACGAGTCGGGGAGTCCGGCTGATGCGGACAGTCTGCAAATTGGTATGGCTGTAGCCTAGAGCCCACCAGGAGCGAATATCATAAGACTTGGCCCAGTAGCGTCACTCCCTACGTGTATGGTACGGTATAGCCATCGGCTGAAAGGGTGACCGAGGGTCGTCGTCGTCAATACCACGGCAGCGGAGAATATGACATCCAAAACTTTATGAAGACAGTACTTTGAATATAAGTTGGCGTTAGAAGCAGCGAAACTTGAAGTTTTTTTGGTCGAAAAAATGTGGGCCGACACTTGAAATATGAGCGAGCGCGTCGCCTCTTCCTAGATGTAGTCGTGAATAAAAAATTTAGTTGCACTCTGACTCTCTGAGTGCCAGTCAGTGTGTGCTTAAACCTCAAATTACCTATTCGGGTACCGGATTTGCCCAAAGTTCAAACTTTGACTGCAAGGATCTCTCGATGAGGCCTTCCATATCACTGCAGGGGTGTTGTTCGCAGGGTATGGAGGTGTCGTTGGTGTGATGTGGTCGAACAGTGACAACGCCTTGTGTGGCAAGGGACGTATACGAATGACCCTTTCGGAATCGCGCA
Organism: Boletus rubissimus; assembly: GCA_038092795.1. NCBI lineage: Eukaryota > Fungi > Basidiomycota > Agaricomycetes > Boletales > Boletaceae > Lanmaoa > Lanmaoa rubissima. The sequence goes on from JBBPQZ010000416.1 coordinate 2,114, forward strand.
ACGCCAGATTACTACGGGAAAAATCCTTGAGCGCTGAAGGATGCTGTCGGACATCTTTGAGATAGCATCGCGTCATTTGCCGAGTGACTTCCGTCCATCCGTGTTGGTCTTTCAATGTTCCAGCTAGTGTGTTGTTTCATCTATATATTTTACTGTTACTGAATTATCCATCTGGTCGATATATGGATTTGCTTGATCTCGTTCAACACCTTGCATCGTATCATCATCTCAGGAATCTGATTGGTCGCAGCTCGATATCCCGTTTGCTATGGCCTGCGTACACCGTGAATCGTTGCGAAAGCAAATGCCCTTCGTTCATGCAATGACTGATTACATAGCTGCATGGCTCCACTCATGCCTCGCGGCATTACATTGTTGGAACTACTACTCTGCAGCAATTCCTATGTGTCATGTCCGGAGCTGCCGCCACCACCTCCCGTACCACATCAGCGTCCTGAACGAGTCCACGGCCATGGTGTATAAGGGAAAGACCTATCAATAATATTACGAGCTGGGGAAGCAGACTAGTGACAATGACAGAAGAATATGCGAGAGGGAGAGAGCAACGTCCAATTCGCGAGCGCATGAGATCCACTAGTATACTGCGATCCACGAAACCAACTGGAAGTAAGGCACAGTGCAGGTACGGTGAAGTCACCTCCTAGAGGTCACTCAGCTGCCCGAGGCGCTTGAAACGGGTTCCGAAGGCATTGCCAAGGTTTTTCAAACAACCAGGTTCGTCCAGATCACGATCAAGGGTGAGGTCAACAGCTTCTCTATACCTCGACATTGCTTGTTCAAGGTCGCTCAGCTCCCCAATATACTTGAAACGAGCGACAAGGGAGGTACCGAGGTTGTTCAAACAACGGGGTTTGTTAGGATGACGATGTGGGGTGAGGTCAACAGCTTCCCTGTGTCTCGAAATCGCTTGCTCGAGGTCACTTACTTCACCGAGATGTCCGAAACGGGTAGGGGAGGAGCGACCGAGGTTGTTTAGATGGCTGGGTTTGTCAGGGTGACAATGAGAAGTGAGGTCAACAACATCCCGGTACCTTGAAATTGCTTGCTCGAGGTCACTCAGCTCCCCGACGCGCTCGAAATGAGTGAGGAAGGAGTTGCCGAGAATGTTCAAACGGGAGAGCTTGTCAGGGTGACCATCAGGGGTGAGGTCAACAGCATCTGTGTGCCTCCAAATTGCTCTTTCGAGGTCACTCAGCTCCCCGAGACGCTTGAAACGAGTGAGGAAGGAGTTGCCAAGGTTGTTCAAACAGGAGAGTTTGACAGGGTGACCATCAGGAGTGATATCAACAGCATCTGTGTGCCTCAAAATCGCTTGCTCAAGGTCACTCAGCTCTCCGAGGCGCTCAAAACGAGTGAGGAAGGAATTGCCAAGGCTGTTTAAACGGGAGGGTTTGTCAGGGTGACCATGAGGGATGAGATCAACAGCATCCGTGTGCCTCGAAATCGCGTGCTCGAGGTCACTCAGCTCCCCGAGGTGCTTGAAACGGGTGAGGAAGGAGTCGCCGAGGTTGCTCAAACGGGAGGGTCTGTCAGGGTGACCATCAGGGGTGAGATCAACAGTATCCTGAAGCCTCAAAATCGCTTGCTCGAGGTCACTCAGCTCCCCGAGGCGCGCGAAACGAGTGAGAAAGGAGTTGCCAAGATTGTTCAAACGAGAGGGTCTGTCAGGGTGAACGTGAGGGGTGAGGTCAACAGCATCCATGTACCTCGAAATCGCTTGATCGAGGTCACTCAGCTCTCCGAGTCGCTCGAAACGACTGAGGAAGGAGCTGCCAAGGCTGTTCAGACAGTGGGCTTTGTTAGGGTGACCATCACGGGTGAGGTCAACGGCATCCTGAAGCCTCGATATCGCTTGCTCGAGGCAACTCAGCTCCCCGAGGCGCGCGAAACGAGTGAAGAAGGCGTTGCCGAGGTCGTTTAGATACCCAGGCTTGTCAGGGTGACCATCAGGGGTGAGGTCAACAGCGTCCCCGTGCCTCGAAATTGCTTGCTCGAGGTCACTTAGCTCCCCGAGGCGCTCGAAACAGGTGAACAAGGTATTTCCAAGGTTGTTCAAATACCCAGGTTTGTCAGGGTGACCATGAGGGGTGAGGTCAACAGCATCCCTGTGCCTTGAGATTGCTTGCCTGAGGTCACTCAGCTCCCCGAGGTGCTCGAAACGAGTAAAGAAGGCATTGCCGAGGTTATTCAGATGGCCAAGTCTGTTGGGGTGACCACCAGGGGTGAGGTTAATAGCTGCCGTGTGTCTCGAAATCGCTTCCTCGAGGTCACTCCGCTCCCCGAGGTGCTCAAAACGAATGAGGAAGGAGTTGCCGAGGCTGTTCAGACGGCGAGAATTGTCAGGGTGGCGATGAGGTGTGAGGTCAACAGCATCCTTGTGGCTCAACATCGCTTGCTCCAGGTCACTCAGCTCCCCGAGGCGCTCAAAACGAGTGAGGAAGGAGTTGCCGAGATTATTCAAACGAGAGGGTTTGTCAGGGTGATCATCAGGGGTGAGGTCAACAGCATCCTTGTGCCTCGAAATTGCTTGCTCGAGGTCGTGCAGCTCCCCGAGGTGCTCGAAACAAGTGAATAACGCATTGCCGATATTGTTCAGATGGCCAGATTTGTCAGGGTGACCATCAGGGGTGAGGTCAACAGCATCCCTGTACTTCGAAATTGCTCGCTTGAGGTCACTTAGCTCCCCGAGGCGCTCAAAACGAGCCTTGAAGGAGACGCCGAGGTTGCTTAGACGACCAGGCTTGTCGGGGTGACCATCAGGGGTGAGGTCAACAGCATCTGCAAACCCTGAAATTGCTTGCTCGAGGTCACTCAGGTCGCCGAGGTGGCGGAATCGATAAAATAATGCAACTCCAAGATTCGTCAGCCCTCTAGGGTCCGGTGGATTCATAATTGAAGTAGGTCGGACAGATACCTCCAAAACTGAGATTGCCTGTTGGAGGTCGTCTAAATCACCGAACCGTTCGAAGCGGCGCAACAACTGGCCAGCAAATGTCCAAGGATCGTTGTCCGTTGAGCCTGAAGCCGAACTCTGCATCACGGATGACTGGCTATCCACCTGAACAGGGCCTGTTTTACGTCCTGCGTGAAGCTGGAGCAAGGAAATCGCAGCCCGGTTCTCATGACTCTCTGTAGAGCTGATTTCCGTCGCCTCGTGCAGCAATGCGTCACCCTGTGCTGCGTCGCCTTCATTTCCCCCCTTCTCGAATTGCGCTAAATGCACGGTGGCCAGCTGGATCAACGTGGAAGGTCGATCCGGGTGGCCGACAGGACGGGCAGAAAGAGCACTTCGATACAAGGTGACCGGAACGTCGAGAGAAATTTCAGTGTTGTTAACCCGACACTGCATGAATTTTGCCATCGCCAGGTTTGCCTGGGCGGCTGCACGACAAGGATGGTCCAGCGGGCAAATATTCAGTGCATGCTCAAACCGTTCAATAGAACGCTCAAGATCCGATTTTCTGCTGTGCTTTTGATAACACAAGAGCGCATTGTGGCCATGGTTTGTGGCCTCTTCCAGCGGGCTAAGTGATTCTGTGGTTGACTGCGAAACTACGCTGATTAACGACGGTGATGCTGATGCAATCGCTTACTCACGCAATGAGGATCAAGGACCCTTGATGCCGATGGATCTCCGCTCTCGCACTTCCGCCATCCAAGGGCAACCGAGAGGGACGAACACGAAGATACTGTATCGCTGTCGCCTGGGAAGGTGAACGCTGTAATGATGTGAGCGAACAGACCTGTATGCAATATTCCATTCTACTCACGAACGCCTTTTGCACTGTGGTTCTGCAGTTGTTCCACGGTAATTGTCAACTTTCGTAGCTGCTCCCCATTACCCAACATGGGCCGAAATTCAAAGGATGCATAAATTTCAAGAGACACAGTTGCAGACAGATTAGGCGGACTGTAACATTCCATTAGGACTAACAAAGGTGGAAGATGGGGGGGTCTCACATTGGAATCGGCGCATCCCATTCGACGACGTCGTTATTCACTGACAAACATTTATTTTCGGTTCTCCATTCAAGGCCACTATGATGCACTGCAGTGTAAAAGCCGGCGGGGATTCGTCCAAGTCCAACAGTAACGTCTGTGGCCCGGATACCTGCCTTGTCATGAGCAATCTTTGCAGGTTAAGTAGAGAATCAAATTTCGTACTGGTAAAAACCGTTTCTCCGTTCTCGTCCGCGTGTGTTGCGGAACCTGAGGAAGGGGGCACATCTTGTGGTTGGTCTCCTGGCCCAGGTTTTTCCTCTGTTTCTCGTTCCTGCTGAATGGGTCAGCTAGTAAACTAGGAGCTAGGGCTCAAACTCACAGTCAGGGTATTAGATACTCTCGATTCAGATCGTATTCGTTGGTTGCTGGTGCTCGAACTACTGGTCATCGTTATTTAGAGCGGGAACTTGGAGGTGGAAATGTTGAGGTATGCAGCGCGGGACGTACCTTGACTCCTCGAGTTGATCTGGTGCCTTTTACTTGCTGTGATGGCCGATTTCAGTACTGACGGATAAATCCGAGTGGCAGTGAATCCTTGAAGCAATTATTTAATCCAATCTACCCTGTATCCTTTCAACGTTCACCGGAACCGCGACTATAAGAACTAGTATACCCACCAGCTATGGCCCATTCAAAAAGCCCTACCAGAGATTTTCCCATACTTCAAGGATGCAGAAAGAAGAAGGCTGTCGACGACCCACTGTGGCAAGATTCGCAAGAAGCGTACTATAAAACATGTCTCCAGTATGAAGCCCAAGCCAAATCGCGCGTGGATGACAGGATATGTATATGGAACTCCACTACGACTTTTGGGGCTAATCATCTGTTCTGAAACTCTACACACCGTGGGGTGAGCTATCTTGGATGGACGAGAGTTCCGTTTAACCTTTCGATTGACTATAAATGTCTCAATATAGAGCCTGCTTTTCCCCTAGTGGATCCCGGCTTGTTTAATCTTGGTCACGCCCTCGAATAGTGATGATAGGGACTCGAAGATTAGACTATTGGAGATGTGTATTTGTAACGGAGGCGATTGTGGATACATGGTATGGAATGTCACCAGTACTGAATCTAAACGAAATCAATGAGCTATTCCCATCCTCAAACTTCGAAATTCCCTGACCAATATCATCAACATCCCCCCGCCACCGGAAACGAGTGAAGTAGGTGATGCAGAGGCTGTTGACCAGTGGCTGACCTTTGGGGTCAGTTGTGGCCTGATGCTTATAATTGCTTCGTCAAGGGCACCACATGTTGTCGCTGGAAACGAATTAAGAGAGCATTGCCGAGGTTGCTCAGATAGCTAGTTTTCTCCGGGTGGCTGTTTGGGGTGATCTGTACAGTCTTTTCGAGCCACTCAATTGCTCGGTCAAGGTCATGGACGTCGCCGCACAGCTGAAAGCGTCTCTTCAATGCAAGACCGATGTTGTTGAATCTGATAGGCCTGTCAAAGTAGGCGTCTGGAGGCTCTTGTGCCGCCGCGTCCAATGCTGAGATTAGCTCGTCGAGTTCGGCCAAGTCATAAGTGTCGCTGAGTCTGAGACGTTTATACGTCTGAAGCACAAGCTCCGCGGCACGACGTTCATGGGTGCCCTCAGGGCAAATATCCATGAGCTCGTCGACGAGCTTGCGCAGTTCGACTTTGGTAGATGTTTCATATCCCGATTCTCCGTAGTGATACAACAGAGCCTGTGATAGATGTAGCAATGTCATAGGTCGATCTTGGTGAACGCCAATGCGCGACTCGAGTGCTTCCTGATAATGAGAGATAGATCTATCGAAGTTGTGGGATGTGCCATGAGACTGATAGGTAAGAAATTCCGCTTTGGCGAGATTGAACAGGGAAACGGCGCGACACGAATGTTCATCAGGGCAGTTGGCCAAAGCACGCTCAAAATGTGCAACAGAAGATTCAAGATCTTCTTCGCTGTGGTCTCTATGATAGTGAAGGAAAGCATCGTGCCCTTCATCCGTTGCTTCCATTACTTCCGCAGACACTGAAGACTCTTCCTGGTTCAGCTAAAAGGAGGGCCCGTCAGAGAAGACAGTGACGATAATGACATTTCACTTACACCACCATTGACTTCACTCGAACCAGACGTCTGATGGCTGCAATGCCACCGCTGTACCGCAATAAGGAGCGAAGAACAAGGCGATACAAATTCCCCCTCCAGCTCGGAGAATGTGAATGCTGTAAACGGTTAAGTGTTTGCAACACAAATACAGGAATCCCTGATCCTTACGGTCAGTCCGGTTAAGCAACTCGCCTACAGCTATATCCAATGTACGGAGGGGCTCTCCCTTTCCTAGCATCGGGAAAAACTCGAAAGAAGCACAAAGAACCAGTCGGACCGTGATGGATGGATCAGACGGCCTGAAGAGTTATTAACACAGATAAACGCACAAGGACAACGGGTGCCGCACAAGTGAATCAGGTCGTCCCATTGGATAACACGATCATAGAGAGGTGCGGGCTTATTTTTAGTTCGCCTGGATGTGCCGCCATGAAAGTCGACCCGAACGTAGAATCCAACGGGAACACGTCCAAGACCGACAGTAACATTTTCAGCTCGTATGTCTAGAGATGACTGTCACCTCTCGACGGGGATAAAAACAAAAGGTACATACGTGTGATGACAATCTGCACATTCTCGCTCGCAGATATAGGTTGTAAAGACTCTGATTTGCGATGTGCACCGTCGGTATCCTCACTATCGATGCAGCCTCGTTAACAAGTCAAACGTAAGCGAGAGAAAACCCACATTTGGCTTTGTAGATAAACAGCATCTAGGAAGAATTAACAGCAGTTAACGGCATGTCAACACAGTACTTGCTATGGTCAGAATGGCAAATGTATTCTTTTGCTAAAAATTCCCGGAGTGTGCCTTCTTGCATCAGCTCCGAGTGTGGCAACTGAACAAATGGTCAGCATATGGATGTCCAAGATACAGACATAACAACATACCTTTTGCAACATGTCTATCCATTCATTATCATGAGTAATGGCCACCTGAGCTTCAGGATTCTAGCGAAAACAATCAGTACAATGCAATATTTGTCGTTTTACCGTGCAAACCTTGTCCAATAGGTAACGGTTGATGAGGTCCGAATAATGGAGAGGCTGTATGACGGATCAGTCTTTGCAAATGCGGTACCTCAACTGACTGTACAAACTTGGGATAAGCGCGGACTATACTCGACAGCTGCACAGAATCAGCATCGTTAGACAACCAACGGCACACGAAAGGGACTCACTAGCGGCACGAGGTAGCCACGCCGGAGATATCGCAAATAACCTTGCCAGAAGCGCAAGAAGAATTGAAACGAATGAGGCGAAAGCGCTTTGCCAACCTGTCACACGCTCGACCACGGTCCACCGACCAGCCCATCTCACTCTCATCTTGAAACCTTTTACAAGGATGGTTTGGTTCTCGTTGTTGTTATTTTTCGGACCCGATCGGAAATCCACCTCAAATTCATTCTCCCATTCGTACGACCCAGTGACACGACCGGACTTCTCCTTCTCGTCTTGTTGCCTTACAGTGATTTTTCCACCAGAGTAACCCTTGTCGAATGATCCCAAGGTCCACGAGCGCGTTTTATAGACTCCAGTAATCAGGTAGAGTGAGTCCTGATGGGCAAATTCACACCACGGAAGGGCATATTCTGTAGCAACTTTCCGTAATGCCTCTAACTCCTGTCGGTCCTGGACCTCAGAGAGGGTAGCACCCGATGGGAGGATAAGTATAGCGCCCGTATTGGAGGTCGCGGTGAAATCGTATACAGCCCCCCTTAGAATAATACCAAGTTAGAATTTGACGTGTCTACACTGATATAGATATACCTCGACTCATCTAGCTTCCGCTGGACGCCAGTCATGAATAGATGGCCTTCGGAGAGAGCAATTGGAAGTTTGGTATACGATTTGCCTAGTGAAATAGGTTGGCCCGGAGGAACACGACTTTTACCAGCCTCGTCGAGGAGAGGAAAACGTATGTTGAAAAGGCGCTTGAATTCACCGTAGTCGTCGACATACCCAACATCCCCAATCTGAAAGCCCTCGCTTTTATACGGTTCTTCGGGTTCGCTACGTGGCTCGGGAGTGCGCAGAGGGTACCCGCGATTCTGTTGCAGGTTGGTTGCGTACACACCTTGCGGGGGGCTGCTCATTTGGAGTGTCGTCTGTCGCGGTGTGAGTTGGGCTAACGTTGATGAGAGTTGGGTGGAACTTGCCTTCTGGAGTGTTAACTTTCTCAGCGTCAGCGCCAATCGACTCTGTTTGGTGGTCACAAGGCTGTGGCCCAGCTGGGTGGGCGTGGAGCTCAGCCCTGAGCGCTAGCGCTAGCGAGCCGCCAGCCAGTCCTCGAGTCGCCGTTCAACTGGGACCCACTAAGTACCACCCGACCATCGTGCTTTTCGACTACCCCTACATTCAAAGCGCAACTGCCAGTGTACTGTCTCGAAAGCATTGAACAATCTGCTATTGCGTTACCCACACGTTCAACTACATAGAATGTCTGAGCACTGCAAAGCGCAGGTGCGTCTCAGAGATGACACTCACAAGCCTATTTTCACCTCAATCCTCCGAATCCTCAGTGGCAGACCAGGGAGGGAAATCCAGTCGAGATTGACCAGCGTGCATTGATCTACAAAGTCCTCGCACGCTATCCAGGCGAGTTTACCTGTAAGAACAACATTCCTATCCTTGTTGTCAATATTTACAATATTTTTATCATACCAGTGTTTAGAGAACTCCTTCAGAACTCCGACGATGCTCAAGCTTCCACTGTCGAGATTCACTTTGAGACTGCTACGCCAAGGGAGGTGGACCGTGGACCGCCAATACCACCTGATATGAAGTCTTCTGATGTGAGAGAGCACATTCTCGTGTGCCGTGCCCTGGCACTATGGACCTGACTTTTTTTTGTTGAGATTGTCCGATGGACCTTCAAGAACGACGGGAAATTGTTCACACGGGAAGATTGGACCCGACTCGCGAAGATCGGTGCGTTATTTACCTTGCGATGTACAGGCTTCCATAGAATCCATACTTGTTCCATCCAGCCACGGGTAATCCCGACCCAGCAAAGGTCGGCGCATTTGGTGTCGGTGAGTCAACCACTTTCTCTGAATATAACAGTTGAATAAACATGATGGACCGGCAGGTTTTTACAGCTTATTTTCTGTGACCGATCACCCAGTGGTATCGTCCGGGGGTATGTCATGTTTAACTTTCTGTATAAAGTCGGTACCAAGATAGTTTAAGGGTATGGAATGGAGTTCCACTGGAAGGATGATATGGATCAGGTACGAAGATCACTGATTTCAATAGACTATATTCTCATTCCAATATTAGCTTTATGTCCGCCAAGGAGATCTTCCTTCGGAAGAAACTCCATCTCCGTGGACAATATTCCAGGTTCCGCTACGGGAGCCTGGTCAGATGCCGGGAGTAATTGATTTAATGCGGTTTCTTGCCACGTCGATCACTTTCATGGTACACCTGAAGGATGTGGGAGTTTTTCTCAATGAGTATTGCATTGGACACATCGAGAAGTTTCCAGGTATGGCTAAAGCTGTCGACCTGCCTGTTGCACTGGAGCACTCTAGTCCCTCGAAGATGATGGTGGTGAATCGGCTCGAGTGTCATCGTAAGTCTCCTTCAGGCCGATAAATGCATGTCCTGACTACAGCGTTGAACCAGAATTCACGATCGAGGCCAAAATCGCAATTGAGATTCAAGAACCATCGCCAACAGAGGTTCCGGAATCTGGTGGGCAGTGCGATCTGTCCACTGCAAGTCAATCACTACCTCAGCTCGACACTGCCTCTCTCCCGTTGCGAACTGGAGACCCTACCCGTCTTTATACAGCGAAACTGGATCTAACTGTATTCGCTGTAGAAGTGGATGTCAACGTGAACGAAAAGCTCTCAAGAAACCTAATCCGGTGTACTGCTAAGAAACCACCGCCTCGACTTACATATAGCCTTGTATATGTGGGTTTTTTTGGTTCGGCTACTCGATGTTAGACACTTACAGGGTAACTATGCCTAGACCGGGAAAGACGAGTATGATCGGAGCTTCGTGGATCGAGAGCACCAGTCTCTTAGATCTATATTCCGAGGGCTTCGTGCCGATTTGAATGGGTTTGTGGTCTTGGTACCGACCGCAAACATTTTGACTGATCCCAAACTAGGGCGTTGTATCCGAGGATTTTCATTGTTCGTATACCACTCCTGCCTGTTTTCCTGGTTTGTTGATGTCTTTTTCCAGGGACATTCCACTAGTCAAACGACAGGTATCGGTGGCCACATGGCATCGCACTTCATTCCTACTGTTGAGCGTGAATCGATAGATCTAGTGTAAGCCAGTTCTCCTGCATCGACACAGTGATGTGCAACTACTTATACAAGGCCCAAGTGACAGGAATGTTTCTAGTATGTGCTCTGATTCATTCCAGAGACATGGGTGCTAAACCTGGTGACTCCCTTAGTCTGGAATCGTGAATTGTTGTATGTCGGAGGTTTCCTGGCTCGTACCGTTTACGAGTTAGAGCTCGCCGCCATTCAAACCTCTTGGGAGGAAGCAACTGGATCCAGTGATGCCCTTGACCTCCGACCGCCACTAGAGTTTCAGGACCGGCTACGGGAGCACTTCATTCACGTTCTCAAATTCTTCACCTTTCACCATTCCACGCCCTCGCCAAGCATTGCACAGCGGCTACAGGAATCATTTTATGCGTGTTCTAGTTCACCTCTAAGGCTTCTCTCTTCCGTTGGCGTCCGCTATGCCTCGGATATCAGATCGTTCGACCCGCTCTGTAACAAGTTCCTGAAGCATGTGCCCATGCTTTTGCCAAAAATCACTGAAGTAGCGGAGCGCATCATAGACGCGTTGCCAGGCAAGCACAAGATATGCACCATAACACTCTCGGATGTGTTACAAGATCTGCGCAAGCATACTCTCAATGAAGGGGAGCTTATTGCCTGTCTCCAATGGCAGATACACCATAACTCGACTGCTGGCATGGCTGAGTTGTTACAAGTGGCTGGCTTCTGGGATGCAAGCGGAACTGCTATCAAGCTATCCTCCATACAATACTTTATAGATTCCAATGGTCTTGGAGCCTATATCCCACCGGATGGGCCACTGCCTGCCTCTCTAATACCCCTCGAAATCACCAAACACTTCACTCCCGCACACCTCGCGAGTTTCGGCTGGCAGGAGTTCACGATCGCTGACTGGTTACGATATATTTCGCAGCCAGAGATCAGAGCGGCCATTCCGAAATACGACTTCGTTCAGTCGATCGACTGGGCTGAGTGTGTCTTGCGCTCCGTTTCCTCCGCATGGTCATCCTCGGACGAGATACGCCGTTTGGCCAAGTCTGTATTCGCGAACGAGAAGTGTATTCCGATAATGCATGGCCTATGTCGCCCAGAGGACTCGTATCTTCCTAGCTTGGACATTCCCGCATTTGATTATCTACATCTCCCAGTAGTGCGGTTTCCTTCAGGCCGTGGAATCAGTGCGGAGATGCAGCGGCTTCTTATAGCTTTAGGAGTTCAGCAACATCTTCCTCCTCGACTTCTTTTGAAGCAGTAAGCTGATATGTGACTCTCTTGATTTGTTCACTCAATCGGTGTACACCAGGATGGTAGAAACAGGGAAGTGGGAAACATCCGATCTCATCGACTATCTCGTTCAAGTAGCCGACACCCTTAGCCCTGCGGAAATCTCCGAGTTGAAATCATCCGACGCATTTGCCAAGGAAGGCGCCCATAAAGGCACTAACAAGATGCGTTTTCGTGCCGACGAGCTCTACCCACCAATAGACAACTTTCGACAACTTCATTTGCCGCTGATTGAGTGGAAGGGGAGATCAGAATGGCAGGATACAACTCCCGCAGGTGGAATGTTGATTTCGTGCTCGGAATTTCACTAACACCTTGCTGTGCAGCCCAACTCTTGTATCGCCTCGGTTTGCGTCACTTTCCACCTCTGGATGTGATCATGGACCTGTGTTCACAGGACACCACAGTCGGGATAAGCGCCCTTGACTACTTGTGTGCCAACCTTCGATCAGTATATTCGGGTTACAATCCTGACAACTTTCGACATATCGCATTTGTGCCCGCGGAGAACACGGGCGGCCCTCGTCTAGAAAAGCTGGGAGATGTACTGAGGTTTCCTTTTCTCTCGAATCTTATTCTCACCAATTCTTCGAGTTAGGTATTCCTGGATAATAAGTGGAAAACACTCGGGTTTTCCGTCATACTGTACAGGCTTCTGGAAAATGTCCTCGAAGAATTGGGGGTACAGCGACATCCGCCTTCTTCATTACTTCTTCAGTTGTTGAAGACGGAGCCGCCATCCAACGAAAAAATCGCTCGCGAGTGGTTTGAAATTTTATCTAATCATGTTTCAAGTAGGCAGTCTCCTTTCTGTCGGTCCTGTAGAGGTCCTAATGCCGCTTCAGGCTTTGCGCAGCATGAGCTTGAGAGCCTCTCTCAGTCCCCGATAGTCCCAAAGACCATTTCTGGAGACCGGAAGTGGCTGACTCCTGTCCAATGCTACTTGGGAAAGAGCATGAAACATGAATTATATTCGGAGCTATTTCACTTCGTGAATTTTGGCCCCGGCGCGATTCAATTTTTGCGTGCTTGTGGTGCCAAGAATGAGCCCTCTGAAGAAGATGTCGCGACGAGCCTGATCAGCGACCACGAGAGATTCTATAGGCTTGCAGGACGCGAACGGTAAGCAAGACAGTATGACGGCACTACTGCTAATTGAGGAGGATGCAGATTTTTGCAAGAGCTGCGCGATCTCGCTGCCCGGCACACTCGTGTCTCCAACGACACTATAAGCAAAATGAGGTTCAAACCTGTTTTACTTGGTACACGGCACGAGAAAACCATGAACACAGGCGGGTGGAAGAACACCTGGGCATTGTGGGAACCCAGAGAAATTGTCATTGTTGACGATATACATACCTACCAGCTCTTTTCCGACTCGATCATTGCTGCACCACGAGATATGCCTCCTGAACTCGAACGTGAGGATGAGTTGCACCAATGATTCTGAAATATATTACTGATTGAACGCAATAGAGTTTTACGTGTTACTCGGGTGCAAACATTTAACCACTGTCGTTTGGGACCGATGCAATGCGTCAGGTGAAAAAGAAGATACGACGATGCATTCCGAATTCCGAGCCTTAATTCCGCAAAGGCTCCGCTTATTCCTTCACCATTACCCGCGACCTCGGTCCGAAACCTCGGTGCCCCGTATTTCTAGTGCCAATGATATCACCGTCAGAGTCTGGGATGATCTGTTGGTTTCTAAAACCCTCACCATCGGTAACAAGAAGACTACAAAAGAACGGCGCGTGTGGGCCACTGCGCAGAACGAACAAGGATCTATTCAGTTGTTACTTTCTCGTAATGCAAAGCGAGACATGTACGAGTGAGTGTTTCCGCGATCCTCTCCTTCTGGCCATTTCGGGTACTCATGAAGGCGAAAAGACTTGCCGTTTCTCTATGCCGGGTATTGTTTCGTACAGTAAACCTTAGCGACGCCCTACTCCTTACGACTATCCTTTCGGAGGAGCTCGATGTTCTGAGGGGAAGAGGCTACGAGGGTCGGTTCGGTCTGCTTAAACCAAACAATGGGAGGCTGAAAATTACGTTGTAAAAAACAGTTGATGTGGTCCTCCAGCACCAGCAACACCTCGACGACTCGAGGTTGACTTGCGCAACGAACCTGTGCACCTCAATAGCACCGAAGACGCCCAGCCTCCGCACGATTGATTCTACGACACAGCACCCTGTGACCGAAACGGACCTTGATCCCACGGTTGCATGCGATCAACCCACCTCAAAACACTCCCGCATATTTGGAGGCAGTGAATCTGCATCGGGCTCACTTCTTACGTCCTCCGAGCTGTCTCTCACTTATACTAGGG
>JBBPQZ010000417.1:0-16005 GCA_038092795.1 Boletus rubissimus
CTGCTGCCTCGAGACGGTTGGGCCCAGCGTTGAGTACACCTTCCGCAAGCTTCGTGGTCGTAAGATCCAAGACACCCACGAAATATCCCTCCCGTATCCATGGTAACAGCGACGCTACGTCCTTGAGGACTGGCATCCTGCGTGAACCGGGGTCGGAGTGTCATGCCGGCGATCGCGGAAGCAGCGTTGCCTAAGACCGTGTGAAGCAGCGCATTCATCCCTGCAATATCCACGACGGAGTACATCATCGTCATGTCTGTCTCGCCGACATAGTGAGAAATGTTTCCTGAAGCCATAGTGGACACCGGGAGCTTTGGAAAACCGATGGGAAAAGCGTCACGAAATGCTGCAGCGCAAACACTTGTATTGCCAGAGCCACCAGCGCTGATGACGCCTGCGGTGGCTCCTTCGGCATAGAGGCGAGCAAGGGTGGCCGTGAGGGCGCACGTCATGGTTCCTAGCGCGACATTGCGGGAGGAAAGGTTTAGAACATCCTCTGACAGTACGCTCAACACTTGCGAGCGGGTGATATCGATGTGGTCATGGTCAGGGGGATCGTAGCCGCCGATATCGATGAGGATGGCTTTGCACGATCCATTGGTGTGGATAGTATGCTTGATGTAGCAAAGCGCTTCGTATTTCGTGTCACAGGTACCGATAACCGCTACGACTGGAGGAGAGGACAAGGGGTATGTGAAGGCGCCAACGTGGGCCGAAGACCTTTTCTGACCCGGCTGATATAAACGGATTATTTCCTGAGAGAAAGCGACTGCTGATCACTGTCGACGCCCTCAACACCATGTCTAGACGCCAAGTAGCACTTGAGCGACTGAGAGGCTCCATTAGCTGAGGCGAAGCAATTATTGGAGGCGGAGCTGGAGTCGGACTGAGTGCAGAGACGCAGGAGGCTGGCGGAGTGGACCTGGTTATCCTGTACAACTCAGGTCGCTGCCGTATGGCGGGCAGGGGATCCCTAGCAGTGAGGATCACGAGTTTGGTATACAGTGGTGGTACTGAGACTCGCCGTAGGGTCTGATGCCTTATGGGGATGCTAATGCCATCGTGCTTGAGATGGCCAACGAGACCCTGACAGTGGTAAAGAAAACGCCTGTGCTAGCTGGTATCTGTGGCACTGACCCGTTTCGCAATATGTCCTGCTTATTGCAAGAGGTCAAAGATTTGGACTTCACGGGTGTCCAGAACTTTCCGACTGTAAAATTGATTGACGGAGTGTTTCGTCAGAACCTAGAAGAGACGGGAATGGAGTACGGAAAGGAGGTCGAAATGATCCACCTGGCACATGAAATGGACCTTTTGACGACACCTTACGTCTTCAACGTCGACGAGGCAGAGCGCATGACAGAAGCTTGGGCAGACATCATTGTCGCCCATATGGGTCTCACGACGAGCGGGACAATTGGTGCCCAGACCGCGCTGGGGCTGGATGACTGTATCAGGCGAGTTCAGGATATCGCGGATGCAGCGAAGAGAATAAACCAGAATGTGATCGTTCTCTGTCATGGGGGACCAATTGCGACGCCCAAGGACGCGCGGTGCGTGATCGAGCGGGTCAAGGGTGTGCACGGATCCTGTGAGTTGTCCTTGTCGACGAGACGCGAATGCAGGCTTACATTGACGATTTAAAGTCTCGCTGGAGAGGTTGCCGGTGGAGGCTGCGATGAAGCAAGTGACGGAGGAGTTCAAGTCGATTCGGTTGGGAGCTTAAGTAGTTGGTCAGTGTAGGAACAACAATGCAAAACAAAGATCACCACTCGTCGCGAACAACTGCGACAAGATCATTCACGCGTCGTCTGGGCCCCCGTTTCGTCCCGTCTCAAACGGTCAAACCAAAGGCGCTGGAATCATCATGGCCCTCCTTTCAGACCGCCAGAGAGAAGAACTGTGCGTGGCAGACATGATCTATCAGCTGATGTTCATTGCCAGCAAACGCATCGATTCAGGCACAAGTCTATGCTCGAGTACCTCCATGCCAATAACTTCATTGGGGCATATAATGCACTCAAGGAGGACTCGGGCGTGGAATACACTCCGGACCCCAAGGCAAAATATGCTGGGCTTTTGGAGAAGAAATGGACAAGCGTAATCCGTTTGCAGAAGAAGGTGTCGTACACCCGCCAAATCGCTCACTGACTTGCGATTGAATTTTCTCCGATGCAGATCATGGATCTTGAGACGCGAAATGCGTCCCTGCAGGAAGAGCTCTCTCTCGCACCCTCGAAGCGTGCTGCAATGCAGGCCGATTGGGTACCGCGTGCGCCAGCTGCACACGTTCTAACCGGTCACAGACAGAGCATAACGCGCGTGGCTTTCCATCCCCAGTACTCACTTCTCGCCTCCGCTAGCGAAGACGCTACTGTCAAAATTTGGGATTGGGAAACAGGTGAATTCGAGAGAACGTTAAAGGGACATCAGAAAGGGGTGAATGATGTTGAATTCGACCACAAGGGTCATCTGTTGGGTGAGTACGGCTCAATGAATTGGCGGCGCCCGTTCTCATGACGGGAACAACCAGTGACATGCTCGTCGGATTTGTTCATCAAGATTTGGGATTCTCAGAATGAATGGAAGAACGTCAAGACGCTGACCGGTCACGATCATGCCGTTTCTTCCGCACGATTCCTGCCGGGAGATCAGTTCATCGTCAGTGCGAGTTGGGATCATTCAATTAGGATATTCGATGTTGCTTCAGCGTAAGTCCGGACCCACGAGGTGGCCGCAACACTTACAGACTCTGACAAGGCATCTCGTGCGGACGATCATCGGTCATACCGACTGGGTCCGTTACGTTGTTCCGTCCGATGATGGGCGACTGTTAGCCAGCGCGTCCAAGGATCAGGTAGTTTGTTTCACAAGTCGGTTTGCCTTCGGTGCCTTAAGGAATATGCGCGACAGACTGCTCGACTTTGGGATCCACTTACGGGTGAACAAAAGATGGAACTTCGGGGGCACGATCACCAGGTTGAAGTTGTGGTTTTTGCCCCGATTGCGTCATACAATGCCATTCGCGAGCTTGCGGGCGTTCCGGTTCGTCCACGTGATGTTTTTCGGACATGTCTCACATTGCATTCAGAACACAGATCGAGTGAAGAAGTCTGGCGCATATGTCGCCACGGGTTCGAGAGACAAGACAATCAAGCTCTGGGACACACAAAGTGGTCAGATGCTGAAAAACCTTGTAGAGCGTCTGTCAGCGTTGCACAGAAAAGTGACTAATGTCTTTCTGCCAGGCCGGACACGACAACTGGATTCGAGCACTCGTCTTTCATCCGTCGGGGAAACTTTTACTTTCGGCGTCTGACGACAAGACGATTCGCATATGGGAATTGTCGACGGGCCGATGCATGAAGACCGTGGAGGCGCACACGCATTTCGTCGCTACGATCGCTTGGGGACGGCAGAAGGTGTCTGTGGGTTCTGGAAAGACGAATGGAATGGAAGGGGCCGAGTCGAAGTCTGGCGAGCCTGAGAAGTTGGTCAATGTGGTGGCATCAGCCGGTGTTGACCAAATGGTGAAAATCTGGCTGCCATAAGGGGCGCCACTGAACCCTACCGATTTGACATCGCGCGACAAGTATGCGAGGCTGGCACGAGTATCCTCCTTTGACCCGTGGCTCAGGTCAGGCATTATTCTCAAGCTTTGTCAGGCCAAGCTGACAGGTTTGATTCTGGCTAGGGAGACAACGTTCGTTACGACACGCTGAATGCGTAAATTCACGATCCTTGATTCGTATTCACCCCCCTTTTCCTCAGTTGTTTCATAGCTTTCAACATACCCGTACTACATAATTCTATATATTTCCTAAGAAGCTCTGTTCGACGTCGGGTTTCGGGCGATGACCTGATTTTCAAGCGCGTGACATTGGAAATGATATTCGCATGATCAAAAAAATTAGCGCTGGCATGGAGCCGTGTGAGCTGAAACGCCCTCGGTCGGCAACCCCCGCCATTTCCCTTCCAACCACCCTTTCTTGACCGTCAACACCAGTGATGGCGCCTCACTCGTCCACGCCATCGTCGTCGTCGTCGAGTGCAACGACGTCTGTCCAAGTCGGCGAGTTCCTCTTCTTGCTTCTCTCAGCGCCAAGGTACTCATCTTCCTCTATTTACAGCCTTGCGCATTCGGCCCACGACCTCTGCAGACGTTGCGTCGATTCCCGCTCGTTTCCAGAAAACTGTCATTCACGCAACAACGCCCACCACCGTCTCCGTCGATGCCGTCTCCGCTGCGCCTGCTGCTTCCGGTTCTGCCACCGGTCTTTCCTCTCCTGCCACACCGGGGAAAAAACAAGTATTCACTTTTGACCAAGTCCATTCTCCCAATACCACACAGCATGCGCTCTTTATAAGCACAGCCCAGCCTCTCATTTCCCGCTTTCTCGAAGGTTTTAATTGCACCATTCTCGCTTACGGGCAAACTAGTAGCGGAAAGACCTTTACTATGACTGGAATCGACTTGGACGCCAATCCTTCCGATCCAAACAACGGCATGGGCATTATACCGCGCGCTGTATCAACGATATTCTCGCAGGCAAAGAAGCTCAAGGACGAACGTGGCGGGTCTTGGAATTGCAGTATCAAGGGTTCATTCATAGAAGTGTACAATGAGGATTTGATTGACCTTTTGAGTTCGGATGAAGCCACTGGTGCCCGTCGCGAAGTGCAGATAAGGGAAGGGAAAGATGGTTCCATAATTTGGGGTGGTCTTCGAGAGGTCAACGTTCGAAACAGCAACGAAGTCATGAAGTACGTGATCATTGGCCGTAGATGCCCCGTAGGCCCGGACTGATTAGTTTGCAGCCTTATTCGACAGGGAACCTCTATCAGACGCACGAACGAGACCGACATGAATGCCCAATCCTCTCGTTCACATGCCATATTTTCTTTAACTCTTACCCAGAAGAAGTTTACGGGCTCTGGCCCTCCCCCTCGGTCGTCGTCCCCTTTTCCCCCCAATGGTCGTTCGCCTTCTCGACTTGCTCGTCCAGGATCTCTCTATACCGGGTCACCTACAACCGCAAGAGGTTCTTCTCCCACTATGGGACGGCCAACTACCCCTAGTTTCCATGCCGCAATGGGGAGGGGAGGAGGACTACGGCCAGCCAGTTCACTTGGTTTGCGACCGCCAGATGGCCGAACTGCTGATAATGATGACGATGGCGGTGATTGGACAACAATCGTGTCCAAGTTCCACTTCGTTGACTTGGCCGGTTCAGAACGGGTAATCAATTCCTCTTCCCGATTTCCTTGTCAGCTAACTTCAGGCTCAGCTTAAACGAACCGCCGCCGCCGGCGAACGTATCAAAGAGGGTATCTCCATTAATAGCGGTCTTTTGGCCCTTGGCAATGTCATCTCAGCACTCGGTGACCCTTCTCGTGCAAGATCTCATACCAGCTCGCACGTACCCTATCGTGACTCGAAACTCACCCGTCTACTCCAAGACTCGCTCGGGGGCAACGCACACACACTCATGATCGCCTGTGTTAGCCCAACTGAGTGGAACGCAGGGGAGACGGTGAACACTCTCAAATACGCGAATCGCGCCAGGAACATCAAAAATAGAGCAGTCGTCAACGAGAAGGAAGATGGCTGGGACGACATCGAATGGTTGCAAGGCACTGTCGCTCGCCTGCGTAAAGAGCTCAAACAACTCAAGGAAAGTGGCGGAGTCGTTACCTCTGTTTTGGGAGAGCCAGGACGTGTTGTTACCGAAGTGACAGAAGGCTCCAACAAGAAGATCCTCGCTCAGATGACTGAGCTCCAGAACAACTACGAGGATTTGAGGGAGAAGTATGTTGATCGCACAGAAGAACTCGCAAGGCTCCGCCGTGAGCTCGGCGAACGTCATCGATCATCCACTGGTGGAAGCATAGGCGGAACCGCAAAGTATGAAGAGATCGTGGGGCCTGTCATCGAAGAATATGAGAAGACGATTAGTGCCATGGAAGCGGAGTTGAGCTTGAATCGGGCAGCTTTGCGCTTGACGAATGAATTAGTGGAGGAAAAGGAAGAAGAACTGGGTCAAATAGCAGAGAGGCACACCGCCACGGAGCTCTACGTAGAGGAGCTCAGGTCGCGATTGGGGAAGCTGACAGAGCGAGAAACCTCTACCGAAGTACGTCGACATCTGCCATGTTCTTTCTACCTACTCATTAGATGTACCATAGGCCTATGTCCGCGATCTTGAGGAGAAGGTGAAGTCGTATGACGAGACTTCAATGTCCTCTAGCGAGTCCCTGACCGACCTTAAACGGGAGCTCGCTCGTTACAAAGAAGCCGAATGTCATTCCGCCTCGTACATTTCCGAACTTGAAGTTCGCCTCGCCAGATCCGATGAGTCTGTTCTTTCGTTACAACAAACCATTATGCGACTCGAGAACGAGAGCGAAAGACGATCCCAAGAAGTCGCAGCACTTCAGGCACGGTTAGAGAACCTGGAACAAGACGGAACAAGCTGGCGCACGGACCTAGAAGAGCGGGAGAGAAAGGTGAAAGATCTTGAGCTTAAAATGGAGGAGTGGGAGCGGAAGAAGAAAGAAGCCAATGAAGACCGTGTGCGTTTGAACGGTATGGTTGGAGAAGTCGAGCAGGCGAAACGAAGTCTTCAGGACTTGAATAAGACTGATGGGTCTTCATCTTCCGGTGTCAGCACCCCAGCTGCTGCAGTGGACCTCTCAGTAGAGAACCAGTTGATTGCGCTGCAGCAGACGCATGCTGCAACCCTCGCCGACCTCTCTGGCGTCACCGTTAAATACCGTAATGCGTTGCAAGAGATAGCCGACCTCGCCGCCCAGATTCAAGAGGCAAAGCTTGCCAACCCGACCATTCCGGAGCTTTCCGCCCTCGATCGTTTGGAGACAACGCCCGTCCTGCGGAAAATGGTTAGCTTAAGGAACAAGGAAATAATGGCTGACTCGCAGATCGACCCTTCTACACGAAAGCCTTTTTTCCGGCAGGCTATTTCATTGGAGTCACTCCATGGAAGGTACTATCTTGTATCATTCACCTGCCCGGCCGTGCTTATGTGTTTCCCCTGACTAGATCTCCTTCTCACTCGCTTTCGCCGTCGTTGTCGTTGTCGCAGGAGCTTTCATCAGCGCGTTCCCGCAAAATGTCTAACTCCAGTCACGGGACCTCTAGTTCGGTTTCACACTCCCCATGTCCTCCCAACTTTACCTTCTCCGTCTCCGGTCACAATGGCAATACTACTTTAACCGAACAACGCTCTGCGTCTAGCATGGAGAAAGAAATAATGCGTCTACAGGAAGTTCTAAAGGAGCGTGAAGCAGAAATCAGTGCTTTGGAGGTCACCTTAAGAGAGAAAGAGCAGGCGGGCGCGGCTTCACTCCCGACCGAGATGGCCAAGGGATCAGACGACCATACCATGCATCTATCTCTTGCCACCATTGAAAAATTCAACGCAGTTCGGAAGAGCATGCAACTCCACGGAGTGTCATCTGCTATTGATGACCTCAATGCAGATGCGGACGTAGATGAATCATTGGATCGTCTCAATGAACTTATGTTGTGAGGATCCTTTTTCGTTGATTCTTGGCTGCCAATGTTTAGAGTAACTCCGTTCAGGGCTATGGCTCAGAAAGAGTCTCAACATAATGAGCTGGTCGGTTCTTTGAACGATCAACTAGTTCAAATCCGTCGCGCGCACGATGAACTCGTCACCCTCTCCAGGGATCAAGTACGTTCATCCATTGTCAAACGATCCATTTGCGTCTAACGTCTCGCATATTTGCAGGCGCTGAACATGTCGACTGAGCTCGATGGTTTACGAGCTAAGCATAATGATGCTCTAATCGAGTTGGAGTCGGTTTGTCAACGCGAGCAAGAGTTGATCGAATCCATTAAGAAAGCGGAGAATGATCACACTGCCGCCATTGATGCCTTGCGCGCTGCGCACCAAGAAGCTCTCAGAGCGAAAGGTGCAGAGGTTGACGAGCTTGTTGCAAACCTCAAGGATGAGCATGAGGTCACGGTTGGAAACTTCCAGAATCAGCTTTCCGTAGCAACAGCTGCTCTTGACAAAGCCCTCAAAGATCATGAAGAGGCATTTGGCAAACTACAAGCGGTCCACGAAGAAGAGCTCCGGCGTGCGTCACAAGAAGGGAAGATCGCCCTTGAGCGACTTGCCGAAGAACACCAAGAGGCGCTTGGCAAGGTTACGTCCGAACATGCTGACGCAATGAAACACATGGAGGAGGGTTCCGCAGCCGATCTACTTCGTACCGAAGAAGAATATTACAACGCTTTGACGAAACTCCGCACTGACCACGCTGAGGCACTGCGCAAACAAGCTGAGGATGCTGCTTCCATACTCGACCGTCTTCGCGAGGACCATGCGAGCGAAATACGCATAGCCGAGAAGGCTCGCGACTGTTCGCTATCTGAATCACAGTCTGCTCGCGATCAAGCTCTCCGCGAGCTGCAGGAAGAGCACATCGCCGCTATTGCGAGAAGAGATGCCATGTATGCAGAGGACATGGAGAAGCTCAAATCCGAGCATGCTCTGGTTGTCGCAAACAAGGAGGAGGACTATAGGGCGAGACGGGAGAACATGAAACGGGAACATACTACCGCAATGGCGGTCATCAGAGAGCAGTCAGAAGCACAGATCGAGGATCTCACAAAGGCGATCACACGACTAGAACAAGAAGCTGTCGCTGCCGCCGCGAAGGCACGCGAGGAACACGAGTCGTCGAGTCGTGCTCTCCTAGAACGACAAGCCGCTGTCCTCCAAGAGGTCACTCGTGGACACGAAGACGAGGTAGCTGAGCTCAAGAAAGCACACCTTGAAGCCATTCGTATTTCCAACCTCCAGCACGATGAGGAGCGCCTGGCAGCTATAGCAACGCATGAGGACGCTATCAAGAAACTTGCGGCAGACCATGAAGTAGCTTTAGCCAGCTTGGCGTCTGACCTTCAAAGTGCGCAGGACCAACATGCAGCTGTCCTTGAAGAAACGCGAGCGGCAGCCGAAAGTGCACTTCTTGAGGAACGTAACCGCTCTGCAGCAGCCCTGGTCGAACTAGAGCAACACCACTCGGATGTACATGGCAAGCTTCTGCGCGAACACCAGCATCTCGAGGGAGAACTCGAGACCGTTCGTGTTGATTTCAAGACTTCCCAAGAGCAGCACTCTCAGGTATTGGAGAGGGAACGACAACATTCCGCCTCGAGCCTAGCAGAGTTGGAAAAGACGCGTGCAAGCGAGCGAGAGGCCATGCTCAACGACCTCGACAAGCTTAGCGAACAGGTCGAATCGCACCGTGTCGCATCCCGCGAGTTTACTGTGATACAGGCCGCTCAGAGCCAATCCGTCAAGGAAAAGGCGCAGATTATCGCGACAATGGAGGAGGAGCTCGTGGCCGCTAGATCAGATAATGACGGTCTTCTCGGAGAGTTGGAAAGAGTCAAGGCTGAGCTCGAAAAGATGACCACAGAGCAGACAAAGCTCATCCAAGAAGTGTCCAACCGGGAATCCCTCGCTGACGAGCTGGAGAGACACCGCTCGCTGATCGCTGAGATGCAGGATAGCCTTCAGCGTGTCAAGGATGAGAAGGATACTCTGCAGGCGGAGAAGAGCAAGCAGGATAGCGCGGTGCGCGATCTACAAGCCCAGCTAGCACGCAACTCTGGCGTTCCGGACACTCCTCAGCGTGTCACATCAGATCGTAACATCGCATTCTCCAGAGTGAACGGTTTGAACGGCAAACTTCCCCCACCGACCCCGCCTCCATCAGTTCCACCCCCACCTGCACCGAAGACCCAGGAATCCCATTCCAGTGTATCGACTCAGTCGTCGGCTATATCGCCCTCGACATCCAAGGACTCGCAGATGGACTCACCTGCGACGTCTGTCGCTTCGATCAGTGTCGCCAGCGGACCCCTTGATGCCAAAACTGTGGCAGCGAAGATCGAGGACCAGGCGAGGCATATTAATGAACAGGAGGTGATGATCAAAACGCTCAACAAGCAATTGTCTCACTGTGAAAGCGATCTGGCTACTCACATGGATCTTGTGAGCACACTTGAGACATCGCTGAGCGACTCCGAGAAGAATTGTACGTTCCTACTCTCCATGCCCGGGTGCAGAGTACTGACATGGAGCACCCGCATCAGTGCGAAAAGCCCGGATGCAAGCAACGGAACTTGCGAGGGAGCGAGACTCCCTCAACGCACAACTAGAGACACTTCGCAGCGAGCTTCAGGAAGCTCGTCGGGAGGTTGTTACTGTTCGGAGGTCCATTGTAGAAGAGAAGCAATCGTTGGAGTCCCGATTGGACGAAGAGCGGCGAGCCAAGGAGCGTGCCCGCGCACAACTTGATTCTCGGATGGAGGAGTTGCAGAGACGGAAGTCCAAGTTTGCATGCATCTGACCGCTTGAGCCACATGAACGTCCCACTCTTATGCCCCCATCCATTTACCAGATTTGTCTTTTTCTTTTTCTTTTTCTTGTCCCTGTTCGCTCGTTCGTTGCTTGTGTTACTGTACCTTGTTTTAGGAGCTAATGAGCTCGATTTCTTGTTTTGCAGATACCCTTCTAGCCCACCTTACGCTCCTTTTTCGCTAGTTTATATGGTCTACTATGAGGTACCGGTAGTTATGTCTGAACTCGCTGCATGTTGATGCTTCTAATACATACAAGGCATGTCGGATCTGAGCGGGAGTGCTCCCGTTGCCGTAAGAGGTGGGGTGGGCCTTGCCATAATTGATAGGCGACTTAAAAATGGAGTGGTCAGTTTCTCCCGTGCTAACTTGTCTTCCCCACCGAATCTCCTCACTATGAGTTTCGCAGTTCTCGCCCGCTTCGCTTCCTATACGTCGCGTTCATCGTTCACGTCTCGTGCTACGGTGACTCACACCAGGTTGCAGAGTACTGCTGTCCCGCGCAGGACGCCTCGTGTGCTTCCTTCCTTCTCTCTCGAGAACAAGGTAACCACATACATTCTGGTGCGCTACAGCGAGGACACTAATAAGTCGCATCATATATATTAGGTATGTGTCGTCACTGGGGCTGCGCGAGGATTGGGGAACGAATTCTGCAACGCGTTTGTTCAATCGTACGTGCTCGGCTTTGAACTCTGGTTACACGCTAGAATGACTGCCAGAGGGTGCACGCGACTAGCGATAATTGATCTGAAGGAGAATGAAGCTAAAGTGGCCGCCGACGAGCTAGTCCAAAACGCATGCGGTCAGTGGTGACGTTGGGCACTCTGCGCAAGACCGGCCACTGAAGACAATCCCAAGTTAACAGCGACTTGAAACGAGAGGACTTTCAAGTGATTGGTATCGGATGTGACGTGTCATCGGAGCTGTCGGTGCAAAAGGCATTTGAAAATGTGATGGATACGTTTGGTCGTGTCGACTCTGTCGTTGCGTCTGCCGGTGAGTGGGGATGTTCCGAATATCCACCGAGTGTGACGCTGTAATTCGGCAGGTATCGTGGAGAACTACTCCGCATTTGAGTGAGTGGTGGCTGACGAAAGTGGGCCACGCTAGCACTGATGCATACCATTCGCAGCTACCCGTTCGACCGGATTAAGCGGCTGTATGATATCAACGTTCACGGGGCATTCTTCACGGCACGTGAGGCTGCTCGGAACATGATACCACAGGGAGGGGGCTCGATTGTGTTGGTGGCTAGCATGAGTGCTTCGGTGCGATTCTAAAGTGACTGAGACTGCGGCTGCTGACTCGAACGCTGCAACGCCAGGTCATCAACATTCCTCAGGTGGGTAGTCGATTTGTATTGATGGTTCGTGGGGTTTGACTTGAGCACAGCCACAAACGCCATATAATGCGTCCAAAGCGGGTAAGTTGATGCGCTCGTACAGAAAGGGTGTGGATGACGTTTGGGGTGCTTTGTAGCGGTGAGGCATATGGCATCCAGTTTGGCGGTGGAGTGGGCGAAAAAGGGCGTGCGGGTGAATACGCTAAGGTGAGATGGCAATCCCAGAAACTGGACGTTGACTCAAGAGACTGGCAAGCCCCGGATACATGCTGACAAAGCTGACGAAGACGATCCTGGCTCACGATGCGGAACTAAAGGTGAGCGCGAGATCGAGGGAGGTGGAGTAGTCGGATTAAATTTGCAACAGAAAACGTGGGAGAGTCTGACACCGATGGGCAAGGTGAGCCAAGTCGGTTGTTATGACATGTTGGGTGCTGACTCGATAGGGATAGATGGGTGAACCTGAGGATCTCTCTGTGCGTGCGACCCTGGGATCAAAGCGTGAGCGGAATAAGTACTGACACGGCGGACAGGGCGCGATCGTGTTCCTTGCGAGCGATGCATCCCGATTCATGACCGGAACCGAGATTCGTGTCGATGGAGGGTACTGCATTATCTGAGGTTGTGGTTGGGGTTACGGGATATTCCGGGATCAGATGGGCGGTCGATCGACGTCATACAATTGTATGTTGTATTACTCCCCCCCAAGTCACTTTTGGTCTATCATGTCTGCCTCAAAGTCCTCGTCCTCCCCGTCCTCTATAATGTTCGAGTTCACAAAAAGAAAACGATGGGCTGACCTCCTCATACACGAGCTCTCAGAGGCGATCATCTTCGTCCTTTCGACCGACGCTAAAATCTGGTTCTGTGGTCGCGCCGTCTCTGAACTCCTCGGCTGGTCAGACGCTGAGCTCATCGATCGTCCCTTCGTCGACCTTGTCAACCGTAAGCCGTCTCTCTCAACATCCCTCCAACCCCTCCCTTCACATCCCCCGTCCTGCAGCAGAAGACCAGCGCCCCTTCCACGTCGCCTTTGACGAGTCTCTCCGCGCCCGCACAGAGATGAATTCCTACGTTCGTCTCAAAGCCAGGTCTCTCATCACCGCGCAGAACATCCCCCAATCCGAGGTCCTCTTCGAAGTAAAGGGCTATCCCCACTTCATCGAAAACGAATTAGCCGCTCGATGCTTTTTCGCCGTTGCAAAGCCCTACCCAAGCCGCAACATCGCCATGTAAAGATTTCTTATCATCACCTGCTCGCCTACTTTCCTAACCTCTTCGTCTTCGAGGCTCAATACTTTCTTAGAACTCAAAATCGAGAACGAACGCCTGCAGAAACGGCTCGCAGAGCTACGTGTGCGCGCTCCCTCACCATCTGCGCCGATATTAGGTCCATCCACCTCTCCCGTTTATTCCCTTCGATCTTCCTCCGTGTCCCGATCCTCTGCCCCATCCGTCTCTCTTCGCGTTCCTGATGTCCCTAGCGCGATTTACTCTCAACACCCCTCCTACGACAACTATGATCCATCGGGTAGCCAGTTGCAAGGCTCTGCGTATGGATCACTCGGCCTGCACACATACAGCGGGCAGTACACATCCGCCTCGAGCACACAGCCCACAGATGATGATTTTGGCGATGACACCTTGAGGCGGAAGAAGGTTATCCGATTTTCTACCTGCGAGACATGTCACTCATCAATTTTTAGATGCGCAAATCCCACAATGCAGAGCAATATGTCTGCGTCACCTGCGGGAGAACCGACTCTCCTGAATGGCGCAAGGTAAATCTGTGGTCCATTTGTATTCCCTCTTCCCTGTTTACCGCCTTTGAAGGGGCCGCAAGGACCAAAAACGTTGTGCAACGCGTGCGGCTTGCGTTGGGCCAAGGAAGTTCGCAGCAAGGTCGACGAAAACACTGCGGCAGGAACGAGTAGCACGGCGAATAACGCCTAGGCCCCACTTCAACATCGCCGTCTCTCATTTGGTTACGCCTTCACACCCCTCTCGTATACCCCAACCTGAACCAATCAGTCACCCCGGGACAATCGTTCAATGTGTCCTGTATCGTATCATACACTTGTCTTGGATTCTTGACCGCTTACCTATACGCGCCATCAGAGCCTCCTTGTGCACTTTACTGTTTAGAAAGTAGAACGGACGGATGCGCAGTGCCCTTGCTTGGGTTTGTGGGACGGCATTCGCCGCATTTAGTTCACGAGGTGCCACCTTCGTGATGGTCTTTGACCAATATCCGCTTGAATGCCTCCAGGGATGGTAATATTGTATGTGCTGTGTTAACGAATTTTCTAGAATTTCCACTGAGTTGAAAGTGCCGAACTTACGGGTTTTCTAGAAATTCATAGCCTGGGAGTTCGTCTCCCATGTGATGGTGCCAGCAGATGTGCCAAAGTTTAATAACATTGGCGCTATATGAAGTGCCGAAGCACTGACCGCTGACCCTTCGGGTCGAACTGAGACCCTGGGATGCGATCTTTTCGGAAGTGGCGTTGTGGAGAGAGCCACGGAAATGAATGACAATATCATGCAGTACGGCGGTGACTCGATCCAATACTCGCAGCTTCGGTCGTGCAGGCGTGGCATGTCTAACGGTGCAGGACTGTGGATTCCACTCGAGCACTGACAGGGGACCGGGCCTAGAGCACTTGGCTATGGTACGCCATCGATTATTGTTCGAAGTTGAATTTAGGTTATGCCTTGTGATGCTAAATACACGCAGATCTCCACGAGTCCAATGGTGTTTTGCACACAGAGACTCGATCGACTTGGTTTAGCAGACAAGGTCTCACTCCTTTCACACATGTCTCGGTGGGTTTTCACCGGCAACTGCCGCACCGGGTTTCTGTCATGAATCTGTGTGGGGCGCTGAATTTTCTCCGGTAATACCTATTATCTACAGACTTGCACGACGTATATCAAAGAATATACTTTTCGAGTCTTGCATGGCGGGTTGCGCAGCATGGCACGTGGCAACTCGCCACGCTACCCTTATGTAACGCAGCGTAGCTGGCCTTTGAAATAACACATCACATACTTGCGTCCACAGTCCGTCGTCGCTGAACAAGACGCGCGAATCATGTCTGCGCCAGAAGTTTATTCGATAGCTCAGACACCAATCACTTGCCACGCGTTCAATGCAGATCGCAGCCGTACGCTCCCTCGCGATATCCTCGTTCAGCTGACCGATGATGATGTGTTCTGGCAGAGGTCGCACTCAGCTTAAACGACAACAAATCACAGATATACGTCAAAGAGGGCAAGGAATGGGTGGCTACGGAGACTCTTGCTGAGGTCTGCCATACCACATTTCCACAACGTACTCATCCCTGACCATCCCCTCAAGCACGACAAAGCCATCACGTCCATTGACTGGGCCCCGAATTCGAACCGCATCGTGACTGCATCACAGGATCGTAATGCCTATGTTTGGTCCCAATCTCCAGACCCACTCACAGGCAGAATGGCGTGGAAGCCAACACTCGTACTACTACGTATCAACAGGGCCGCAACTTTCGTTCGATGGAGCCCGAACGAAGATAAATTTGCAGTGGCGAGCGGTGCCAGGTCAGATTTGCCATCGTCGGTGTTTCGGGGACCATTTACTGATTTCTTCCATAGAGCCATTGCCGTTTGTTCGTTTGATCCCGAGAATAATTGGTGGGTCGCGAGACAGCTAAAGAAGCCGATCCAGTCGACTGTTCTCTCCGTGGATTGGCATCCAAACAATGTGTTACTCGCTGCTGGTAGTGCCGACATGAAAGCTCGCGTTCTCTCGGCTTACATCAAGGATGTAGATAAGAGGCTAGTTCTAAGTCGCCCGGTCACACTGATGTGACTGAAACATTTCCACTAGGCCAGCTCCGACTGTCTGGGGAGAAAAACTCCCGTTCAACACGGTGTGCGGCGAGTATGCCAGCCCCGCTGGCGGATGGGTCCATGCGGTCAGCTTCTCGCCTTCCGGGGACGTTCTGGCGTTTGCGAGTGAGTGTTATCTCGCCCTTGACTCGTATTTTCGTTTGAACGACGTCCACAGGCCATGACAGCTCGATCAGCATTGTCTATCCTGGGGGGCCCATTATCCAAAGCATCCGGATCAGTACTTTGCCTTATGTGACGCTCACGTGGACTAGTGAGGACAGCATTGTCACAGCCGGTCACGATTGCCAGCCAGTGGTGTTTTCGGGATCTGAAGCAGGGTGGGCACTCGTTGGCTCGTTGGATG